>CAUYUJ010010191.1:307500-387637 GCA_963575745.1 Prorocentrum cordatum
CTCCTCCTGCTCCTCCTCCTCTTTCTTCTCTGCCCAGCAGCGGGGGCGACGATTCGCCCGTGTCCTCCTCCTCTTCTTCTTTGCCGAGCTACGGGGGGCGATCCTCCTCCCCCGCCTCCGCCTCCTCTTCCTCTTCCTCCCCCTCCTTCTCCCTCCTCCTCCTCCTCCTCCTCCTCCTCCTCCTCCTCCTCCTCCTCCTCCTCCTCCCCCTCCTCCCCCCTCCTTCTGACCCTCCTCTTTCTGCTCGTGGCCTCCCCCTCCTTCTCGCTCCACATCCGTTTCCTTCCTCCCTCTCCTCATCCTGGTGTCCCTCGCCATCCGCATTACATTAATCCTCCAGTCTGCACGGGGCAATAACAAAGTGCTTACCCGACGACAGCGCACAACAGAAAGGGATGCGAGCAACCCGCAGGGCATGGAGAGAGAAGCGACATACACTGGACACAGGAAACGACCTCCTTCTATCGTGGCCGAAACTATTCTGGGCTAGCTCAAGCAAAACCAACGATGCCCTGAAGCAGATGGAGAGGGCATGGCAAAATCAGGACGAGAAGAGCATCGCGCTGCCCGAGTGTTAGATACTTGCGCAATCAGGTCAGAACGCGTGAACACTGCCGAAGCCCATTCAAAGAAAAACGTACCTCATCGAACGGGTCGTATCCTTCGAGAAAATTTAAGCCGAGCGCGCTGAGAAACCATGCAGCCCCAGGAGGACAACAGCGTGATGGTCATGCTTCTCATGCGAAGCTGGCACGTCCCACTGCTCGAAGACTTCGTGCCGAGGTGGGGTTCGAGGAACGGCGGCCAGGCGTCAGCCAAGTGGATCATCTCGTTGGCGATGCAACCGAACACGTACAACGTCATAAACAGCACCTCGGACTTTACAGCCCCGACCCCTCCTCGCTCACCGGCGTCCAGCTCGAGATGAGGATGCCCCCCCCCACTCCACGTTCAGCCCACCGCCCCCGAGGAGGAGAGAGGAAGAGGAGGAGAAGCAGGAGCGGCTGAGGGCATACCCCCGCTCCCTCCTCTTCGTGCTAAGGGAACAAGACAGACACGTTCCCCAACGGGCCGATCTACTCAGGGAGCGACCCCTATGAAATGACATTCGACTTAACGGCATGCTCCCAGATGTCATTGACATGTCCTCGCCCTCTGCAGCGGTATACTAGAACACACACACACATACACGCACACGCACACACAGACGCGACCACCTCATGAGCAAGGCCCTCGTCAAAACGATGTGAGCAACGGAGTCAAATCATGGGGGTCTCTCTATCACCCAACTCCAACTAGCTATAATGTATTCAATTGTCCAACACCCAGCGCTGGACCATCGAACATCAGCATCATCAAGGACTGGACCACGACGATTACAGGAACCACCAAGCGATTCGACGTCGCCGAAATCAGAGGCTTCACCGTGGAAACCACGATCGCCAACATCGAGCATCTGTTGCACCATGGAGACCATATGGATCCTGTTGTGTCGCCTGGCCTGCGGCGCCAGGCCACCTCTTCCGAGGCGGGGGCCACAAACACATTCATGATGGTGGAAGCGGAGGAGGTCATCCCGTGGACCTTGGCGCAGGACGGGGCGAGGGATTCGTAGGATGCCGTCTGCTAGACGGGTTAGGCTGGAAGAGGCGGGAGGAATGTCGAAAACCACGGGACATGAAAGGGAGAATGAAGTACTCCGTAGACTGCAGAAGAGGTTGTGAACGAGAGGGCCAGGAGGGGGATGAGGAAAACGATGATGGAGAAAAGATGCGAGGAGGAGAAACGGGGGAAGAGGAGGCACCATCATCCTTACGGCTTCAGCAAAGGATCAACAAGAGGAATGCGATGACGAGGAGGAGTAGATGGGCAGAAGGCAGGAAAAGAACGGGGCGGGGAGTGATACCATACCGCAGAAGAAATGGGGAAAGACGATTGCAAGGATTGCAAAGGGACAGAAGAATGGGGAATGAAGAAGAAGAAGAAAAGAGGGAACGTAGGAGACGGAAACGCGGTCGAGGGCATCATCATGTGGGCTGCCGGAGGAGGGGGGAAAAAAAGAGGATAAGGCGGGACGCAGGAGAGGGAATAACGAAAACGACACGGCCAGGAAGAAGAAGAAGGGAATGGAGGTGAGAGAAGACAATGGGGAATGAGAGGGCGGAGGAGGAGGAAGACACATGCAGAGGAGAAGGAGGGGACGAACATGATAGTTGCAAAGTGTGCTAGCTGGCTATAAAGCTGAACGTGACCCTCGAATATGTTTCCCCACATGTCTCGTGGGGTTCTGGTTTTCTTCCATGCCGCGCCGCACCCGCGTCTCACACACCTCCCGCCTCCTCACCCACACACTCGCACACAGCCGCACGCATGCACACATTCGCACATACAAGACGCATGTTCACTGCATCATACACCCAAGACGTCTGCACGACATACTGGGCAACACGTGAGATATGTTCCGATATGGCCGCACACGCATCATACACATACACACGGCAAGCCATGCGGCAGGCGAGCAGGCGTGGCACTTCCTCGACACCATAGGGGGTGCGCAGGGGGTGGTCTCTCACCGCGGCCGCTATGCACGACAGTCGTCCAGGCACAGGAGGCGTGGCACTTTCTCGACATCACAGGGGGTGCGCAAAGGGTGGTCCCTCAACGGGGCCTCTATCCGTGACACGCTCGCAAGGCGTGGCAGGCGCGGCACTTTCTCGACACCACTGGGGGGGCGCAGAAGGTGGTCCCTCAGCGGGGCCTCTATCCGTGACACGCTCGCAGGGCGTGGCAGGCGCGGCACATTCTCGACATCACATGGGGGTGCGCAGAGGGTGTCGAGAAAGTGCCGCGCCTGCCACGCCCTGCGAGCGTGTCACGGCATACACATACACACGGCAAGCCATGCGGCAGGCGAGCAGGCGTGGCACTTCCTCGACACCATAGGGGGTGCGCAGGGGGTGGTCTCTCACCGCGGCCGCTATGCACGACAATCGTCCAGGCACAGCAGGCGTGGCACTTTCTCGACACCACAGGGTGTGCGCAAGGGGTGGTCCCTCAGCGGGGCCTCTACCCGTGACACGCTCGCAGGGCGTGGCAAGCGCGGCACTTTCTCGACACCACTGGGGGGGCGCAGAAGGTGGTCCCTCAGCGGGGCCTCTATCCGTGACACGCTCGCAGGGCGTGGCAGGCGCGGCACATTCTCGACATCACATGGGGGTGCGCAGAGGGTGGTCCCTCAATGCGGCCTCTATCCGTGACACGCTCGCAGATCGTGGCAGGAGTGGCACTTGCTCGACACCACAATGGGTGCGCAGAGGGTGGTCCCTCAGCGCGGCCTCTATCCGTGACACGCTCGCAGGTCTTGGCACGAGTGGCACTTTTTCGACACCACAAGGGGTGCGCAGAGGGTGGTCCCTCAGCGGGGCCTCTATCCGTAACACGCTCGCAGATCGTGTCAGGAGTGGCACTTTCTCGGCACCACAGGAGGTGCGCAGAGGATGGTCCCTCAGCGCGGCCGCTATGCACGACGGTCGTCCAGGGCATAGCAGGCGTGGCACTTTCTCGACGTCACAGGGGGTGCGCAGGGGGTGGTCCCTCACCGCGGCTGCTATGCACGACGGTCGTCCAGGGCATAGCAGGCGCGGCATGTTCTCGACACCATAGAGGCTTCGCAGGGGGTGGTCCCTCACCGCGGCCGCTATGCACGACGGTCGTCCAGGGCATAGCAGGCGTGGCACTTTCTCGACACCATCGAGGGTGCGCAGGGGGTGGTCCCTCACCGCGGCCACTGGCTGGCTCGAATCTGTCCTCGACGGAGGATAGAAGGCTAGGAAGAGGAAGGAGGTTCAAGGAATATGGCGTTGGATGACACATATGGGAACATTCGCGACGAGGGCTGAGATCGCAGAATTGCGCATATATTATAAACTTAAGCAAACACACCAGATTTAAGTTAAGTATGTGGGGTTCCTCGGTAGCGTAATTCAGGCCTCTAGGACGAGGGCGACGAAGATGAGGAAGGAGAGGGATGAGCATAATGATGAGGAGAAAGGCGAAGCAGGCGGCGGAGCCAGGGGGAGGATGGGGATCGATTCCCCCACCCTTACCATATCCTCCGACACCTCCACGATCTTCAAACACGAGGGCTTGAGCTAGAAGACAGCGAAAGTGCCATGAAACCTCCCCGTAACCTCCACGGAAGCCATTTCAAGCCCACAAAGGCGCCCTACCCATCCATATCTCCCTATCCTCCACCTGGGCACACAAGCTGCCGAACGACGGACCAGGGACGAGATAGGCATGAGAAGCAGGACAAGGCGGTACTTCCTCCTCCACATCCTCATGATTGTCCTCCTCCTGCTTACTCTGCCTTTGATGTACTCTTGGCGTGCTGCGGAAACGACGAATCCCACAGGCACGCAGCAGCACGACAAAGTTCACTCTCATGGAGCTGACGTTTCAGCACGCACATGTCCATACACATACACAACGTATGCACAAATATGCATATATGATATGGCATCTAAAACTATATGTCTATATATATATGCATGTCATACCATGCGTATGCCATATCTATATATAGAACCGAGACAAGAACATTGTACTCACATGTACGCCTCTCAACAACAAAAACTCGCCCCCCCCAACTCGCCGCGAGGACCAACATCCACAGGGGCCGAAAGTGCGGCAACAGCCTCAGCGCCCGGGCCAGCCGCGCGAGCCGGAACACCCGCAGGACCATGGGCACCTCGGCGCGCCGAGCTGCGGACGGGTAGGAGGAATTCGCGTGGTGACGTTGAGGTGGGAATTATTTCGTGTTATTAGGGGGCAAACAAACCTACCTCGCTTTTGACCACCCTCGCTTCCAAGAGATACCAAGCGATGCCAAACTACGGCATGTACTGGTCAGGCCGCTTGACGAGGAGGCGTATGGTATGACTTGGTCTTGCCTGGAAGCGAAAGCGGGGTAGGTAATTCACGCTCTGAGCTATCCTCTGGCGAGTAGCGGTCATTACCCGGGCCCTCCCTCCCTCCCCGTGAGGAAAAAATGGTGACGATCGCACGTGGGAGAGGGGGATCCCCCCCCCCACACACATTTATTTTTGCCGCGGAGGCGAGGATCCCCACCGCGTTCGCAGGAAGCCGAGGGATGCGGATCCCCCCCCCCCCCGCACATACTGGTGCTCGCGCGCAGGCTATGGCGATCGCAGCGCACCCGCGCACCGACGTCCTCCACCCCGCCCAAGCGTCACTGTTACCTGCCACTCCCCCCCCCGCTCCCGGGTAACGACCACTACCAGAAATGGAAAAAAACATATCAGGGGGGACCAGCTCTAGGGAGCCACAAAGGACGTACGCACCCAACTGTGTACATGTGCACGCCCCCCGATCCGAGAGACGGGCCGCGTGATACGAACATTCGCGCAGTGCGTACTCTCAAAACCAGCGTGAAATCATGTACGTGTGCGTCCTTCTTTTGCTCCTGAAGCTCAAGGGGGGAAGTATCGCGCTGGAATCGGCGATGCACCGCCGACAGGCCCCCAATGGCGAATCCGCACGTCGTTCCTGGGCGGGGTGGGCTCTGGTGCCCCCCATCCGCGATGAATGGGCGATTGGGGGGTCGATGCGTTCACCCCTGAGCCCACCCCCGAAAGTTGCCCCTGAGAGTTCTGGAGTTGTGTCGGATGCGACCATGCCAGTTTTTCGAGAGAGAGAGAGAGGGAGAGAGAGAGGTCCCAAACAAGTTACAGGCCGGCTGTAAACGCCTGCTCCCTGGAACGTCGCTTGGCAGGGTCCGCTTCGAGGAGAAGGAGGGGGATTGAAGAGGGGAGGGGGGGGGAGGAGAAGGAGAGGACATGGGGGATGAGGATGGGGAAAAGTACTGGGAGGGTGGGATCAGAAGTTGGGGACTCAGCGGGCCGCACAAGATGTACCCATACGAGTGGTCCCCCAACGTGTGATGAGCGCTTCTTTCAGCTAGGATACACTTTCGTTGAAAAGAAGTCGTGGGATATTATAGTTTCGCCACCGTCGGTAAACACTGAGTGCGGTAAATGCCTACATGTTTTCCTCGCCGACATGGTGAGCTCTGTTGCAACGTACATGCCGGCAACCGCGCACATCTTACACGTCATATTGTAATGCGAAACTACTCGCGTCGCCACTAAACTTGCGAGACAATGCCAGAAGGATGAGGAGGGAGGACGGGGAGAGAGAGCCATGCCATGTTGGTTACTAGGCAAGTGGCGATGGCATGGCAAAGGGATAGCGATGGGGGGAGACACAGGCCTTGTGTGATCGGTCGGAAAGCGAACCGCCCTGCATCCGCGCAACCGTACACAATATATCAAGACCCGAGGCCTAGAAACTGTGAGGGGGGCCCCCGGTGCCACAAGAACACCGGCTGCGAGGGGCGTCCGGAAAGCAGGTCTCGAGAACAGCCCCGCCCCCCTGTTCGCGGAGCCGAGGCAACAGGCTGCGCAGAGGTCCCGCCCTCAAAGAAGCCCCAGCCTCCGCCCGAGCAGCGGCCAGAGGCCACGAGCGTAAACTTGAAGGTGCCCTGGGACACACAAATAAACACACACAAATAAAAAGATTCCCCATATTTTCCTATATCTTCTGGGTTTTTGTCGTCCCCACCACTTCCCATATTTTCCCATGTTTTCTGGGGGATCGACGATTAATTGTGTCTGTGTGTTTTTTCCCCTCCTGAGACTGGGGGGGGTGGGGCGACGGGGCAGCCACTCGCGCGAGGAAGAGGGCCGCGGGCGGAGCAGGAGCAGCCCCAGGGGCGAGGAGGAGGGCGAGGAGGGCGAGGAGCCCGGAGCTCCGGCGCCGTGGTGCCCTAGCAGCGTCGCGCGCTCCCCCATGGGTCGCGGACGACCCCGGAGGCCGCTTCTGCACCCCCGGGGCCGCGTCCTGACGGCCCTGGAGGCCAGGAGAGGGACCCCCCCGAGGCCGAAGACGGCGGACGACTTCCCACCGCGCATCTCGCAGCGCGAGCGTGACTGGGGACCTCCTCCTCCTCCTCCTCCTCCTCCTCCTCCTCCTCCTCCTCCTCCTCCTCCTCCTCCTCCTCCTTCTCCTCCCTCTCCCAAGCTCCCTCCCTCCATCCCTCTCCCTCCCCTCCTCCATCCTCCATCCTCCTCCTCCTCCTCCTCCTCCTCCTCCTCCTCCTCCTCCTCCTCCTCCTCATCATCCTCCTCCTCCTCCCCTGAGGTCCGACGCTGCGGCGCACAGGTCCATCCTCGCGCCCCGTGCAGAAGCGAACTTGCAGCGGCCGGACCTCAGGGGGAGAGCGCGGCGCCCGCCCAGGGCGCTCCCAGAGAGCACCGACTCGCCGAGAAGTCGTAGGATTGCAAAAAAACCGAAGGATTGCAAAGGACTGCAAAAAAACGAAGGATTGCAATCCTTCGTTCAAGGTTTTTTTTTGTTGAAATCCTTTGTTTTTTTTCGCAATCCTTCGTTCAAGGGAGAGCGCGGCGCCCGCCCAGGGCGCTCCCAGAGGGCATGGACTCGCCGAGAAGTCGTAGGATTGCAGAAAAACCGAAGGATTGCAAAGGATTGCAAAAACAACGAAGGATTGCAATCCTTCGCTCAAGGGTTTTTGTTTGCAATCCTTCGGTTGTTTTGCAATCCTTCGTTCAAGGGAGAGCGCGGCGCCCGCCCAGGGCGCTCCCAGAGGGCATGGACTCGCCGAGAGGTCGTTCACATACTCCAGATCTCGTAATAAAAGGGAGGGGGGTCTCATTTGGAGGGGGTCTCTTCCAGGCTATCTTGGAGGGCCTGGGGGGGTCTGGGGACGATGTTTTGGAGGGTTCTCCCACGGGGGAGGTCTGAGACGGTTTGTCCTGGAGGGTCCAGACCCCCTCCCTTTTATTACGAGATCTGGAGTACACTTTCAATGCCCCCAAAACGGCCCCAAAGGCCTCCAGGACTCGACGAGCGCGGTCCACTGCTCGCAACGTAACTACTCGCGAATGGCCTGGATCCCCCGCGGGGGATCTACGATAAAATTACATCAAAGCGGACATGGTGTTTGTCGGACGCTTGCGAGTAGGCACTCTGCGAGTAGTGGAACGCGCTCGGTGAAAGACGCCCCAAGCGGCCACCGAACAGGGCCCCAAGAAGCAAAAACCAATAGCTTCCTTAAGGTGGTTCAAGGATTCGGTCCTTCTCGCCTTTTCGGCTTCCCGACGCTCCAGGACGACCAGAAACAAGATCGCGTCAACACGAGCAGCACTCGGGGATCTTCTGACCCGGGTCTATCCAGACCCGGGTCAGCCAGGCCTTTGGATCCTGCAGGATCCTGCACCCAAACCCGGGCCAATGCGACCCTGGCCCTGCAGGATCCTGCAAGATCGGGCGCTCTGGCTGACCCCCGTTTGCATTGACCCCCGTCTCGAGGCTCCCGAAGCACTCGAGAACGCACTCCACCGGGTCAGCACAGGCCTGGGTCGGCCAGGGCCCCGCCGCGCGCGAAGTCCCCAACGGGCCACGGAGCAGCTCCCAAACCCAGGCCTGCGGAGGGCGGCGAGGGAGGAGGAGGAGGAGGAGGAGGAGGAGGAGGAGGAGGAGGAGGAGGAGGAGGAGGAGGAGGAGGAGGATCGGCTCCACGAGGCTTCGCGACCCGAGCCAGCGAGAGGGGACTGACCGGCCCGCGTTTTTTTAGCGAGGGGAGGGCAGAACCTGCCCCCCAGGGGCCCGCGCCCCTCGACGCCTCCCTGGGGCCCGCACCGAGGCGGCGCTGCCGCCGCCCGTGGGCAGGAAGAGCAGGGTCACCACGGGGAGGATCCACGTCCCGGAGATGCCGACGAACACCTCGCGGGCCAGGAGGAGGAGGAGGTAGAGGAGGCGGAGGGAGGAGCGGCTAGGTTTTGGAGCGCTCTGGCAAGCGCAGCGTGCGTGCTGGAAGAGGCGAGATAAGATAAGACCGATCCCGAAGCGAGCACTTGAATCGAGAGACCACGCGAAATACGATTGAGGTATTCCTTCCAAATCTTCGTCGGGACCTCAGAGGACTCGGCGAGACCTCTGAGTTGAGAATCTCCATCGCACCCGCAGACCCCACAAAACCACAGGTTCAGGCCATCGTGAAGCTCCATCGAGTGGGGTGCCTCGACCCACCCTCCAGCGAGAGAGAGGAGGGGGGAAGAGGGGGAGGAGGAGCCGGAGAAAGGGAGGCGAAAGGGAAGAGAGCGAGGGGCGCGGCAGGGACCCCGACGCTGTGTGCCTGCGCCCGAAGACGCAGCCACCCCCTGGTCGAGGGACGAGGAGGGAAGAGGAGGAGGAGGAGGAGGAGGAGGAGGAGGAGGAGGAGGAGGAGGAGGAGGAGGAGGAGGAGTACTACGACCAAGCCCTCAGAGGTCCCCGCGGAGGTCCCTGAGATCTGGGCGTCGCATTTTTATTCGAGCCGGGCGTTCTAGCATTAATTTGGGCCCTGAACCCTCACAGATCGATCTGGCTCGAAACATGCAGGAAGAAAGCGGGGGCCCTGGTATGGATTGCTCACGATGTTGCATGTTTTGGATCGGTACTCCTCCTGCCGACGAGATCCCCGTCCAACAACCACGCCCTCCTTTTCCTCTTCAAATTCCTCCTCCTCCTCCCGCGCCCCACGCCTCCATTTCCTCGTGCTCCCACGCATCCTCTTCCGTCTCCAACGCCCTCCTCGTAAGGAGCAAATCATAAGGCACGAAACACATGCCGCGGGCGGCCACCAGCAACGCGTCGAATCTCACCCAGCCGCTGGCGAAGGCGTCCTGGCGCGCGCGCGTCAGCGCGGGATGGGGAGGCAGGGAGGGAGGCAGGTAGAGAGAAGGAGGAGGACAAGGAAGAGGAGGAGTACAAGGAGGAGGAGGAGGAGGAGGAGGAGGAGGAGGAGGAAGGCACGGGAATTTCGAGGAGGACGAGGACGAGGGAGGGACGAGGGAGGGACGAGGCGGGGGAGTGATGAGTAAAGGGAAGGAACGAGGAATGAGGCAGAGGCAGGATCATAGAAAAATGAATCAGAAACAAAAAATGAAGAGGGGGAGGGACAAGGAAGACGACGAAGAGGAGTTCACAACTGCAGCAGGTCGGCATTGAGCTTCGTAAGGTGCCACAGGGGTCACTGGCCATTAGGGGGATCAGAAATGCTGGTGGGGCACTCGATGACAGGCCTGTGTCCCAAGTCGCGTGCCCACTGCAAAGGACGGGCGGCATCGCAAGATCTCCAAAGTAAAGTACTGATGGAAGCTTTCCAGCGAGCGCGCGAAGGCGCGTCTTTGCACTTGGGTTGGGCATCAAGAGCGGCGTGCACTGTGAAGACGCCTGGCGAATCTGGATGTGAGCCTCTACTCGCTTACCTCACCTGCCAAGCGAAACCTATCACTGTCCTGCAGGGGGGGGGGGGGGTAAAAGGAACTTCGACTCACACTCCGACGTCAAAGGGAGACGAGGAGGAGGAGGAGGAGGAGGAGACGCGAAGCGAGGCCTGTGGCTAAACATGATAGAAGAAGAAACGTCGGTATACACATCAACTTCGGAAAACTGCGCGGATTTCGTGCCAGGGGCTGCGATGGAGGCGCCGCCAATGGTGATTCGACGCCGACCCGAGAAATCCGTGCGGAACTCTAAAGAGTTGAATGCATGCTGACATTTCTTCTTCGCTCAATGGAGCAACGTGGGCCCAAAAGAGTCGGAGTTGAAAGGTGCGGTGTCCCATCGGCATGCGAAGATGCGCAAGAAGATCTCGACGCAATATATCAACAAGAAGATGTTCTCGCACACCTCTCGGCGGTAACGGGCACAGCGAAGAGAGGACTGCGAGACATGTGCGTAGAGCGGCGTAGAGGTGAGACAGAACAACATGATGCACGATGGAGACATGAATACTGCCGCCTCCTCTCCGTCCGCCATGCCCCCGTAGTGTTTCTCCCACTCCCCCTCCTACCGAGCTCCAAGTGCTTACGGGGGGGCCCGACGCCGATGCAAACAATCCGTGGGGCCTCTGCAAGTTTCTGCGTGTGCTGTTCTTCTCCTCTGGCCCTTATCCTCCGCCTCATCGGTCGGGAATCAACTAAAACAGGGCTAAGATCGGGATAAATCGCTCCAGAGCGTTCCGGAGCGCTCTCAGAGCGTTCCGGAACGCTCTGGAGCGGCCGCGGCGCCCAATACATCCTCCAAACCCGCTGATTCTCAGAGATTTCGAGTTATCCCGATCCGATGCTGTCCCGATCTTCGCGTCGTTTTATCAACGCCCCCCTGATGGGGACTCCACTACTGGGCACGCTGGCCAACGACCCGGCGAACCTGACCCACCCCCCCGGCGCGGGCAGCGCCGCGGTGCCCAGCAAGAGGCCCCCGGAACGCCAGCTGCTCGCGAGGACAGCCCCGGGAGCCCACGTCGTGTACGTGGCCTCCCAGGCATGGACGAGCGCGTTCGACTACTCGCAGAATAACTACTCGCAGAATAACTACTCGCAGAATAGCTACTCGCAGAATAACTACTCGCAGAAGAACTGCTCGCAGATGACCTGGACCCTCCGCGGGGGACCTGCGTCTACGACAAACTTAAAGGGGCCCTGGGACACACAAATAGATACACACAAATAAAAAGATTCCCCATATTTCCCTGCATTTTCTATGTGTTTGTCTTCCAGCCCACTTCCCATCTTTTCCCATATTTTCTGGGGAGTCGACGATTAATTGTGTCTGTGTGTTTTTTCCCTCCTGAAAACTGCACGTCTCGCAGGCAGGTGGCCCGACGCCACCCGGCGAGGCAGAGCAGCTCTGCCGCCCGCGGCTTCCCTGTTGTCGACCACCTCCTGGAGGACAACCAGACAAAACGGTACCGTGTCCGCTCGGATGTCTTGGCTCGGCGCTGGGCTTGTGGATGCCACGACAATGGACACCCTAACAGTCCTATCATCGAATAAAAAATGTGTGTGTAAGATGCACAAGAAAGATTCGAACCATGTTTTAAACATCTACATGCTTAAAACATGTTTAACACATGTTTTAGACATCTGGAAATTGTTTGGCAACATGTTTCCTCTCCATTGATCGTCCTCCACAAATCTTGGCTCGGCGCTGGGCCCGCTCCCTGGCGCACGGAGGGCGCGGAGGCGCCGCCAGGGGGGGCCGAGCGCCGAGCCAAAAACGCCGCGCGGAGTGCAGCGAAATTGTGTTTATGCCACGTCTTGCTCCCCGAAATTCAATGACCAATCCGGCCCACGCTTGCCGCGGGCGGATCAACCGGCCTCGATCTTGTCCCTACCTGTGAGGTTGACAGGACCACGTGCGATGGCATCCCTAGGAATGCGCCCTCACACACCGAAAGAGTTCTTAAGAGCGGCATGGTATCGAGATCAGGCGGTGCCACTCTTAGAGATAAGGATATGTTCCATGCGGGGAACGAGATATCTGGGCAAAACTGCTCGCTCGCCAGCGCGGCGCCCTGCCGCCGCTGCCTCTCCCCCCGCGGTCTCCCCACCAGCCTCTGTCTCTGCATCGGCCGCCTCGGAAGGGTGCGAGTGGAAGCGAACGCCGGAGTCGCGCGCCCTCCGCGAGGGAGCCCGCCCGTGCTCATAAGGGCATGGCGTGGAGGCCGCGCCCTCAGCAACCGAACCTGAGGGGGTTATCCCCGACGTGCTTCTAGAGACTTCGCTATCCGGAGCAATTCGTTTTCCTTTTGCAACTGCGACACTTTGCGATCCTCTGGGAGGGGTCTGGTGTAGCTGGCTGGCATATGTCAACTGTAACTGGCGGAGCACGTGCAGAGGGAACGTGCCGGGGAACCACGGAGGACGGAGAGAACGCATCCTTCAAGCTGCACACACGCGCTGTCACGCCAGCTGGAGGAGCATGTGAAGCCAGCATCAGGAGATGGAAAACAGGGGGACGGAGGAGGAGGAGGAGGAGGAGGAGGAGGGGGAGGAGGGGGAGGAGGAGGAGGAGCGAGCGAGCAAAAGCCAAGGGGCAGTTGGATAGAGCAGAGGGAGGGCAGTCACACCCACCGACCCCCTCCCCTAGCACCTGCACGATGGAGCCCGAAGGCCAGGACCACCTTGCAGGCACCAGGGCGCTCCCCATGCCTACCCCAACAAACGGCCGCGCGGGCGGCCAGGGAGCACGGGGCCTGCGGCAGGCCCGTGCTCACCTGCACGAGGCCCGCCACGGCGGGGAAGAGCTCCCACAGGGCTCCCAGCGACACGAGCGGGGAGCCCGAGTCCACGTGGTGCAGCACGTGGCCCACGCCACAGAGGAGCACGTGGAACCCGAGCGTGTCGCAGAAATGCAACTCCGCGCACGAGCCGCACGGCAAACCACGACGAGTTCGCGCAATGCCTGGGCATGGCCAAACCGAGCCTCGCCCTGGCTGGAAAATCGAGAACGAGTTGGTGGGGCCTGCGAGGGTCAAACACCGCATCCAGACATCAAACCATCCAGCCACACGCCCTTGAGGGGCACTCACCCGCTGTGGGCTGGCACTCACCATCCTGACTATTGTCGGCCTCCTCGCCGACCCGTCATACCATGTCGGGGCCCACCTCGCCATCGCTATCCGACTCGTGTGGAGCACCCAACTCCAATGCTTCAGGGTATAAAAAAACCATGGTCTTTCAAAATCAAGCCAGTATCCAGGTAACGCTGGGGTTTTGTTCGGACTCTACCTTTGGGCCTGAAGTTAATCTCAGGCAGGTCTCCCAGCGGATCCCGCCAACCTTTGACTTGCACATCAGGGCTCGAATTCTGACAGAAGGTCTCCGAGCGTCCTCATGCGAAATGTCTTTGAGCAGCGACTGAGGATGTCTGAGGTTGCTGAAGTGCCTCGTGTTCTCCACAATCCTGCCACTGCCCCCTTCTGTGCCGCAACAGGCGCTGTCTAGCCCCCGATGGTTGAGGCTGCCTGTGTCCGAGTACATGCAACAGCTGGTGCAGAAGATCAGCGAGCGGTCGTGTCCAACCACAGGGTATTCCAGCAGCGCGTGCTTCTGCACCAACCATGGCCGCGGCAACAGAGGCTCTTTCACCGCCGCCCTCTGTTGAGGAGTGGCCAGATCGTCCTCCTGCGGCTCGGGGAAAATATAGTCCTTAAAGTCATCTCCCTGCTCGTGGAACCACACCCCGGACTGTGCAATGTAGCCAAGCAACATCCTGTGAAGGCGCATGGCGCCCCGCACGAAGCGCTCCTGAACCTCCGACGCTCGATGGAAGGAGGCCCCAGCCTTGGCCAACTCGTCGGCCTCCATGTTGCCAGCTCGATCGAACAGGCTGATGACTCCTTCCCTGACGTCCGACATGCTCGTGTGCGCCTTGACGTGCAAAACGGGCGCGCGGCAGAAATCCTCGTTCATCTTCGTGCGCCTCCACAGGTGTGCTTTCGCAGTGCCTGGCCCGCTTGCCACCTCGAGTCTGTGGCAACATCCTACCGATCCTTTGCAATCTGACATGACTTGATATGAGCCCATGACCAGCTGGCTGGCCTTCATGATCGCATAGTCCTCGCCGTCTCGGGCCACTTGACTTGGCCCTTCACACCGCGGGACGGAGCCGTGATATCGCGCAACTCTGCGCCGCTCAGCATCGTAGACCGTGACGGCCCACCCCGCTGACCGCAACTCAGGCACACGGGTCGAGAAGGCGCTGCCGTCCACAAACACAACTCCGCCATCGACAGACGTGATCCCACGCCGATCCACATCAATCAGATCATGTTGACTGGAACGGCCTGCACCGTGGAATACTTGCCCTGGGTGTGGAAGAAGTCCCCGCGCGAATCGATCATGCCTATCTCCAGGTTCACTGAGCATAATGTGCGCTGCCCTTTGAACCTCCAAGGGAAGAGCTGCCGTCTCTGAGCCGCAAACGCGTCACACACGAAGAACCGATGGAATAGCGTGCCAGGCGCCGACTGGCACCTTGTGCATCGTGACGAGTGTCCAGTGAATGCACGGGCAATCCTGACCTGCGTCCAATGGCCGCCCGTAATCACACCTCGAAGTGATCGACGCTGATGAGGCGAGAGTCGCTTGCCATGAAGCGCCTCCGATATCGGCTGCCACGAGATTGGGCCCGTCCTGGTTGAGCCCGCTCCTTGCATAGCCGCAAGAGCGTCACGGTCTATCTGCCTCCGTACTCCCAGCTTCACAATATGAGATATCCAGCTAGCCGAATAAAGCTTGAGATCCCACGATAAACCTTCATCAGCAAGGAGAGTGAACGGGTCCAGCAGCTTCCAACATATTCGGTCTAGACTGAGCATCAACGCCGCGATGGGGTTCTTGCATTTCAACCAGGCCTGCGGATCCTCCAACAACGGGAGAGCTGAAGCCATCAGCGCCGAGACCAGCGATGAAGTCAACGTCCCAGTGGACATAATCACCGTGTACGTGTGCATGGCATCAGACGTAGCAATGACAAGGGGATCGTTGTGCCAACCGTTCTCTGCACACATAAGAGAGAGGCCCACTGACGAACATGGCTTGAACCGCGCACCCGCGTTAAGGAAGGACATCCTGAGCTGCTGGATCTTGCTATTGGGCGCCCCTGCGATGGAGCATCTCCGCAGCGCCTTTGAAAGGACCCCAGAGCGGTGCACGGCTGAACGTTGCCTGCCAAGACCTTTGAGAGCCATGGGCCTGTCCCCTCTAGCCATGGCATCACGAATGCGAGTGAGCTGTGTGCCTATACGCCTATATCGCCCATCCACGGCATCTCCCCCAAGGTCCCTATGATATTGACCCCGTCCTGGAAACGGAACTCCAACAGGCCATGCATCGGCAACAGCGTCCTCGATCAGGCTGAAAGTCTCCGGGTCGCTGCATAGAAATCCCATCTTGCCCCGCGAAAGCGGCAGCCCTCGGGCCTGGAGACGGCCCACCGTCTCCTTGAAAGCGAAACTCAGCTCCCTGGCCACCGTCTCCGGGCCACCGATCGAGTGTAGACTGGCATCGTCCACCAGGTTTTTGATCCTGAGCGAGCTACACCGAACCCCCACGTGTCGAAGGACTGTCACCGTCATGAGCTTCGCTAGCCCCGCGGCGCACGAACAGCCTGCGATGATTGTCCCGTTGGCGAAAATATCATGGGAGGTCGTGTTCTGATAGGAGGCCCTTCTGGGCCCTCTGTACAACGCACACAGGGGCCTCAGAAGATTCACGGGGAAACCCGTGTCCCGAGCCGCGCACAACAACTCCGAGTGCGAAACCATTTCATACAAGTTCCTGAGGTCAATAAAGGCGCTGGCGCTCACAACATTAAATTCTGGGGCTGCGCTGGCCAGCGCGTTGTGGATCCAGGCCGGCTTGCTGCACGAGGTCTCCGAGGACCCTCCCCAGAAAAAAGGAGTCTGGTAGGGTAGCTTCCCATTGGGTGACCACACGGTGCCTAAGACGGGACCACAGACGGGCGAAGAAGGGGAGCAAGCCGATAGGCTTGACCCCTCCCGTCGCCTTCGGAAGAAACACTATTAGGGTCAGCCAGACGTCTGTGAGCTCAGGATTCTTTTCCCAAGAGAGGAGGAGGAAAGCAAGAGTCGAGACGAGGACCGAAGGAAGCCTTTTCCACCCACCTCGGATGGGAACAATCCCAGCCCAGCGCCGTCTTGCTCTTAAATGAGCTGAGCACTGCCTTCACATCGTTGACCATGAACGGAGGCAGTGGCTCGGCATGGGTTGCATCCCAGTCCAAGGGGTGGGGCTCGTCAGACCTGGCAGCAACGATCCACAGGCTAGACCACTCTTTTAACATTTCTTGCAGGGCTTCGTGCCCGACAACAGGCAGATCTTGGGCCAAGTCCGCGGCCGTGGCCCCTTTAGGGCCCTTGGAAAACCTGTGGGCCAGGCTGGCCCCGCTGGGGGGAAAAAAAACTCCGAATGTTATTTCCAGGCCTGCTTGGCGGCGGCGGCATCTGCTGCCGTGCGTGACACCACCTGGGCCTGGATACACTTACAGACCTGGCCGCGCTTGTCAGGATCTCTTAAACCAGTCAGGAAGTCCCCGAACGAATTCACAGAGATGCCGCCCTCACCCACCCAATCCAAACCCCCCCAAACCTCCGAATATTCAGATAGCATGCGCAGCGCACTCGATTGCTGGGCACGCTGGGGTTCGGATTCGTTGCCCTCCGCTCTCAGCCACTGCGTGGTGAGACGTCTGACGGAAAGCCAGCGCTGGGTGGTGGGGCTTGCTATGCATCGGATGCTTTTCCCCATTCGCAGGCCAATGGGACTTTCTCGGGCTTGCATCCAGCAGAGCGACCGCAAACCCTCGGTCTCTCGGCGGCGGGAATGGCCAACAAGAGGCTGAGATAAAGCTCGGCCGAGAAGAACCACCTGCGTGCAAGACTGTCGAGGGGTTCATTTCCTCCAGCTCGAAACCTGGCCAGGTTGAGACGTCGCCAGGCACAAGCGGTCGCCCTGATGAGGGCAGCAAAAACTTCTCCCGCTGCACTCTACGGCACACGAAGTTCGACCCGCCGAGCCCCGCCAGGCGCAGCACCGCGGCCCTGCGGGGGCCCGCGGGGGCATCGTCGACCACGCCCACGCTCCTGATGAAGGGGAGCAGGATGTCGCTGTAGTAATCGTAGGACGAGCCGTTGCAAGTTGGTCGCCCTCCTTGCACGATCTCTGCGTGCAAGTGCCCTGAGAAACCAGCCCGAAGGAAAGTGCCACGCCCCAAGCTTTCAGCATCCACGTTCCAGCCACCAGCCACCAAAAATGGGAGGCAGGACTCTCGTAAGATCTGAACACGGGACGCGAAGAGCTCCATGTTGCCTGACTGGCCAGCGCTGGTGATGCCATACACTGAAACGAACGAAATCTGCATGCTGCCAACCACCGTGCGCTTAAAAACGCGACTTGGCATGCTCCCCCTTTGGCTGGCATGGGACGCTCGGTAAGTTACTAAGGCTGAGCGCTCCGACGCCGCCTGAGGTAGATGTCGCCGTGCTACCCGTGATGTGGCAGCTGTTAGCAAGAAACCGATACCCTCGAGTGTGAGCCCAGCTCTGCGCATTCTTTATTTGATCACCTCCACGAAGGCGATGTTCCTGCACATGTAAAAAATCGGGTTCCAATTGTTTGTCCAACACCAGCCATTCTAGGAAAGTCTGCAAGGTAGTCCACGTATTCCCGTTGTAAGTGACGAGCGTGAACTCAGACTGATGCTCGCGCGTTGAAGGAGCCTCGAAATCTGCTGCCCATCGAAGGGCTCGAGCAGCTTCTTGAGCCGAACTCGTAGCCTGCGACGACCGCGGTGACACTGACTCATCTCCCAGCACTCCGACAGAAGACGGCACCGCGGTGCTGGGGGTCTCGATGTCCTGCTGGTGGAAATCACACATCTGCAATTCTGAGTAGTCAGGGAAGCTCCTGCCGCCGTACTTGCAAGCGTGAGAGCAGACCCCGTCGTAGCGAGGCTTAAATCCTGACTGCAAATTTTCCGATACCTCTCTGACCCGTTGATGACGTGGTTGTCGATGAAGACGCCCCCGATGTTCATGCCGTTGCGCAGCATGCGGGGGCAATCAATAGTTAGGGTTGTGTCGACGCCGAGGGGGGAAGCCGCCTGCTGCCAGAATCTTCGCCTTAGCACATAGATATCCCTCTTCAGCATTCGTCGGAGCAAGCTCGCCGAGGTCGGCGCGAAGGTCCCCCCCCCAGCTCCATGTCCCCGAACTGTCAAGAGGATTTCTCACCACTGTCCTCGGCGCCGACTGCCTGGACCCGAGGCTTCTTCTCAGGCGGCACCTCCAAGAACCCCACCGCACGAGACTTGAGCGCCTCCGCCAACAATGGTGCCAACGCCTCCGCGTCGGCGACGCCAGCCATATTGCGCAGCTCGACCAGCAACTTGGACTCGTCGGCCTTGAGATCAGGCCCCGTGAGGTCCATGGCCTGTGGCTCTGGAGAAGACTCCTGTGACGACAGCGAGCGCAACTCCTGATCCAGGTCCTCGACCGCCTTCTGGCGTTCGACCACCAACGCGTTGGCCGCAGCTGCGGCCTCCTGCGCCTTGACCACTGCCTTGTCCGCTGCACACTTCTCCTGCTCGGCCTTCTGCAGCTTGCTGCGAGCTTGTTCAGCTCTGCGCGAAAGTGCAGTAATCTTCGCTGGAAGGGACTTATTGTCATATAGCTTCCGACGAGCTGCCTCAAGTTGCACGCGAGCTTGTTGCAGTGGCTGAGATGTCCATCCCTGTCGAAGCGATTCCAACCATTGCACGTGCTTGGCCAGACCGTCAATCTCTTCACGAAGCTCGTCCGACTCATTAGACTCATGCTCAGGCTCCGCAGGACCTTCGCCTCGCTTGAGCCGCGCATTCTCGGCCTCCAGGAGCCGAAGGCGCTTCTCCATCTTGGCCAGGGCAGACACGGAGCCTGAATCAGGCCCAGTTCCTTGGTCAACACGACGTTTGCTGCGACTCGGAAGATCAGCGGGGACATTGCACTTGAAGCACGCTCCCTTGTGCAACTTACACTTGTAACACTTCTCGTTGCTGCCGAAATTGGTAAGAGGAGCCCAAGTGCGACGAAACGTATAAAAATCTTGCACATCCAATCTGCCTTGGGCTGCTCTTTGGACTACGGCGCTGGCGCCATGGCGTCGTCTTGACGAAAGGATGGGCCGCCAGAGAGCCCCTGCGGTGCTGGCAGTCTTGAGCCAAAACGGCTACGGAGGAGGAGGAGGAGGGGTCGGGATCGAGCTGCATTGGAACAACAAACATCTATCAACGTTGGCGCGCTGGTGGAGGCTCTACGACAACCGGGGCCGTTTGAAACCGTCGGCAAGCAAGTGGTCCAACAGATTGGGGCGAAGGGCTGTATCGAAGAACACCTACGACTGAAGCAAGATAAAAACTCAACTTCTACTATGTACGACTGCCTTCCAATCTCACATATTTACGTCCCGCATGTAAGTTCCTGGTCGCAAGCGGCCAGCGCCAGTTGCCTCGAGAGACCGTTATCGCCCTGGCATCCATTGCCCCTTCACCGCAGTGAACAGGCGGTCTGACCCGGATCCTCGGTCGCCCAGCATCTGCAAACACCGTTTTTAATGGACGTCGTCCCAACCAACGGCGCGGCCACAAGGCAGCCGATGACAGTGAACGCACAAATTAAGAAAGCCAAGATCATGGCGACGGCACCTCCGACCATCGCCCTTACCTCTCCGGTTGAACACAATGTCTGCCCGCGCCGCCTGCGCTTCCTGTTTCCTTTTTGTGTCAGCGCGTCGTCGATACCTTTTTCAAAAAAAAAAAAAACCCTGCGCAACTGCGCTTCCAACCGTGCCTCGGCGGATACCGGCAAATCCTGCGTCTGGAGCAACTGCACCATCTCTTCGCGGGTGGTGCAGACGATCTGCGTCCCAGCAGGGATCTCGAAGGCCAGGGTGTGACCCACAGGTGCCTCGCTGACGAAACCAAACGACATGCCCATGAATTTGGTGGTGGTCGTTTCTCGCGTGCCAACCGAGAAGGTGTTGTTGTTAACGGCGTACGTCACGGTGTTGTTGCACATGGTCTCAACGCGCTCACTGTCATGAAGGCACACCTCAGTCACATCGTCAGTACCCTCCACGAAGAACATGTTCAACATCACGTGGACCGCTAGTCTCTTGTATTCCCCTGGCCCTTCCGTCAGCATGGCAGGAGCGTCGCTGGTGCTGGCCCCCATGAGCATTACGAGGTCTGGCTGATCGAGTCCCTGCTCAGGATCGGGGGACAAGACCGTCCGGATGATGTTCCCACGGTATTCCACAATCGCGCTGGACCTTACGCTGGACTGCCCCGTGTAGTGGCAGATGTGGCCGTTGCGACACGGCAGCAAGCCCCCTTTTTAGTTGCACCCGTTCTCGGCCATCTTGCTGGCAAACTTGCGGAACGTCTCGGCCGCACGGGCGTGAAGCTCGACCTCGGACGCGGCGTGCTGGTCAACGAGGTGTTGGAGATCTACCATACCTTTGCGCCTGCCGGCCTCTCCCGCCGCGGCTCCCTGCCCGGCACGCCGGAGCAGTGCCTCGTCGGCCTCGTGGCAGCGTCGCGGCAGGGCAGCGCTGGCGACCAACACGAACCAGGCGATGCCTTTGAACGCCATGGGCTCGCCTTGTCGGGGTTTACATGCGAACCGTGCAGGCGCGTGTACAGCACAGTAGCTAGCTTGCGTCGAGGTGCCAGCTCTGATCCTCAGCCAAGAAGAACTGCTGACAACGGCCATTCGGGTTGGGGGGGAGGGTCGCGTGGAGGCTGGGGCGGAGGTGGACGGGCGGACGGACGCAGGAAAACGTTCCGTAGGACGGCTCTCTGAAGGCTCGGCGGGGGCGCTGGAGCGACGGGCACCCCATGCTCGCGCTTCAGCATGACATGCCAGGGCGTCACCGTCATACGAGCGAGTGCGCCAACCGAGCATTGAAGATGAGATGTCGTATTCACTCGGCATCTCCTGGCCGTGACGAAGAAACTGCATGAAACAAAGGGCGGAGGTGGAGCTGGAAAGGATTTTGGAATCAGCTTCTCCTGGGAGGTCTTCGTAAGAAGGATTGAAGGCTAATAGGCTCGATGAAAGGGGCCATTCAGTGAGCTGATTAAAGGTGGATTGAGCCGGGGATCAAGCCGAATTGTGCATGGGGACAAATCGGAACGATGCTGGATTGGACCGGTTTTGGACAACGACATGCCAGCGCCGACGCTGACTCTCAACCCCCACGAGTTGCATCGTAACGGATGTTGAGGATGAGGCGTTGGTGGAGGAGATCGGGCCAATTCTGGAGGACTCTCTGGATTGGGGTCGTGGTCGAGACCCAGCCTGGGCTTCGGGGGTGGACTGTAGGTCATTTCTGCCCCGCAGGCGTACATAAACGACGACGACGACGGTGGCGGCGGCGACGACGGCGACACGTCAAGGGCGAGGGGGCGCCATGAACGGCAGCGTCTCTGGCGTCGGCTGCAATATCGTTGCGTTGCGAGCCTCGCCCTCCACCTCGGCATGCCCGAGCCCTCCTCCCTCCCCTCTCCCGCCCTTCCTTCTCCCTTCCCCCATCAGTTGGGCAAACTTAGGCGAAGCGGCCTACACATTAAAGCTAATTAGGTGGGCGCAGCTGGAAGGTAGAGTCCAACACATCGACTGAGGCAAAGACAACTCCTCCTCCTCCTCCTCCCCCACTTCCTCCTCCTCCTCCTCGCCCTCCCCCTTCCCACCCCTCCTGCCACGCCTCCCTCTTCTCCCCCTCACCCGTCCTCCCTCTCGCCCGTCCTCCCCTCCTCCTCATGCCCCTCCTCCTCCTCCTCCTCCTCCTCCTCCTCCTCCTCCTCCTCCTCCTCCTCCTCCTCCTCCTCCTCCCCTCCGCCCACTCCCCTCAAGCACGGGGCAGACTGCGTCGTCCGTGGAGGGGCCAGCACCGCGACCACAGGGGAGGCCTCTTGGGGTGGAGGGCCCCAGGGCCACGACGGGTCTGGCCTGCAAGGTGAGGCATGAAGGGGCCCCAGGACACACATATAAATACACACACATAAAGATATCCACCATTTTCTCCCATATTGTCTGGGTTTCTGTCTTCCCCCCCACTTCCCATATTTCCCCATATTTTCTGGGGAATCGCCGATTAATTGTGTCAGTGTGTTTCTTTCCCTCCTGAAGGTAAGGCCCGAGGCTTCCTGTTTATCCTGTTTGTCCTCCCTCCTGGGAACAAGGAAGGGCGACACCAACACCAGCAGGGCGAGGAGGTGCCAGGAGGCAAGGGGAGTCTCCCTGGTGGTGTGGCCCCCCACCTCTCGGTCGAGACGTCCCCGGCACCCAGCTCGGGGAGGCATCGTGGACCTCCTCGCTGGAGGTGGGCCCCCGGGTGGTGCTGGTACCGCTTCTCCTCCCTCCGACCTCCCTGATCCTTGACCGCGACTGAGCGGCTCGAGTCCTGACCCCAGGAGCGCACAGAAGATAAGGCGGCCCGGGTGTGAGAGGGGCGCAGGGCCGGAGTTCCGAGCGGCCGCTCCCAGGGGTGGGAATCCCCCCAGCGCCAGGCCCGTCAGACAGCGGATCAGGGCAGGAGCCCGCGCGGATCTCAGAGAACTGCTGCTTAGGCTTATGTCATTCGATCCTCTTCAAGAGAAAGCCCAGGAGTCTGCGTAAGTACTGCACGTTTTCCTCAGGACCTGAGGGGCAACGGTAGGGGGGGACTGGCATAGCGGGGGATGGAATCGGCGATACGTCGCCGATAGATCGGCGATGCGGCCCCGATCGTGAGTCCGCGCACTCCTGGGCAGGTTAGGGCTATCGGGCTTCTGTCGGCGATCAGTGGGCGAGTGAGGGTCGGTGCATCCCCCCCGATGCCGATCTCCCCCTATCCTTGCCCCTGATGGCCCCTCCTCTCCACGGCGAGAACAACAACACACCGGCGGGCCCAGGCCACGTCGCGAACCCCGGCCGGCCGCCCGGCAGCTCTCCCAAGCCTTGGCCAGAGCAGGGCACGGAGGCGAGGTCGGCTCCACATTGACCTCCTCCTCCTCCTCCTCCTCCTCCTGCTCCTCCTCCTCCTCCTCCTCCTCCTCCTGCTCCTCCTGCTCCTCCTTCTCCTCCGTCGGCCTCTCCACATTGAACCAGGGTCGGCGAAAAGGGGGTCGAAGGGGACTGGCTGGCCTCCGTGAGCGCTGAGCTGACCCCCCGTGACGCGCGGCCTGAACACAACGGTGTATCTGGGCGCCGGCTGGGCGCGAGGCCAGGGTCATCTCTACGCCGATCATGGCGCTGTTGAGGACGATGACGACGCCCAAGACAGTGTCGAACTGTCGGAGAATGGCGGTGGCTACGCACTGGTCATACGTCCTTCCTCCTCCTGCACCTCGGACTCCCTTCGGGCATCATCTGTTGCACGTGAAAACGAGTGGGAAACATTTGCATGGCCCTTGGGCAAAGGTGACACTCACAAGTCGGGACGCGTATGCACTGCGATACTGTTACTCCTCCTCCCCCTCCTCCTTCTGCTGCTCTTCCTCCCTCTGCGGGAACTCATGGAAGCCTCCCATGTACGGATCCCAGTGGCACAGGTGCCGCGAATCAGGAGGAGGAGGAGGAGGAGGAGGAGGAGGATGAGGAGGAGGAGGAGGAGGAGGAGGAGGAGGAGGAGGAGGAGGAGGAGGAGGGAGGGAGGGAGGAGGAGGGAGGGAGGAGGAGGAGGAGGAGGAGGAGGAGGGGGAGGGAGGAGGGAGGGAGGGAGGGATGGAGGGAGCGAGGAGGAGGAGGAGAAGGAAGGAGGAGGGAGCGAGGAGGAGGGGAGGAGGAGGATGGAGGAGGAGGGAGGACGAGGAGGAGGAGGAGGAGGATGGGAGGAGGAGAGGAGGAGGAGGAGGAGGAGGAGGAGGAGGAGGAGGAGGCGGGTCATTGTATGGTAATGAGGGCGGAAAGCCTTCGGGGTCATCAGCAGGGCTGGCCCCCAGGGCTCCCGTTGCTCCTGTCGCGCGCTCCCTTTTCCTCTCCTCCTCCTTCCCTCCTCTCCTCCTCCTCTCCTCCTCCTCCTCCTCCTTCCTCCTCCTCTCCTCCTCCTCCTCCACCTATCTCTTCCTCCACCTACCTCCTTTCTCCTCCTCCTCAACCTGTTTTCCTTCTCCTCCTCCTTCTCCCTCCTCCTCCTTCTTCTTCCTTCGTTTTCCCTCCTCCTCCCTCCTCCCTCCTCCTCCCTCCTCTCTTTTCATCGCTCTCCCCTCCTGATCCCTCCTCCTACCTCCGCCTCCTCCCACCTCAACCTCCGCCTCCGCCTCCGCAGTCCCACGTCCTCATACTGAGCTCCTCCCTGCCGCACCCCGAGACTGGTCGAAAGAGCGGGCCGAGCGTTTCGCCTGGGACTTCCTCTCACGATGTATGATCCTGAACCTCTTCGCGCCGCACACACTCGCCGTCAGAGCTCGCAACCCTTTCACGGATGGGGAACGGGCCGGTTCCAAAATGCGGCCCTCGCCTTGGCACCAGCGGGACATTCGTCTCAAACGTGTGCAGCAGCTTCGCGGGTGGAGGGCGGCCCTTCAGTGCGGGGTGCCGGCAAATCTCGAGCCTTTTTCCCGAGGGCCACGTCTTCATCCCGAATCGCTGTTGGGAGGTCCTGGGGCCCGGGGAGGGCCTCCGGAGGCCGAACACTGCCAAGAACCTCCCGTCGTGATCCGTCCACGACGCGAGCACGTCTGGAACGTGGCACATGGAACATGTCAGAGCCGAGGGAGGCATCGGACGCCAAGGGAGGCGCGTCCTTGGTGACCTTCTGGTCGCTGTCCACGCCGAGGTCGTCGAAGCCGCCACTCGGGGCGACCGTCGTCTTCGGCGGCTCAAGCGCCTGCCACTTCTTCTCCGGCGCGTCCTCGGGAGGCCTTGTGTCGCCCAAACTGCCAAGATGAGGTCCGCCGATCTGGCGTGTGAGGCTCAAGTAGCCCGAGCTACCGCCCAGAGTCCGAGCCTCAGCTCTGCTGGGGACGGTCTCAGGGGTTGGGGGGGGGGCAACCCCCTGCTACGCCTCAGCTCCGCTTTGCTCCGCCTCCTCGGGGGGCCTCGGACACGTCAAAGTGCACAGCTCACGGCGGCCTTGGCCGGAGGCCATTGCAAAACATAGCGATAGGCAAACGTGTGCTTTTTGTCGGCCGCCAGTGGCCCTCGCTGGGCCGCAAGACCATCAGGCAAAGATTCACGATGAAGAACTGGTCCCGGGGACTCCTCCTCCTCCTCCTCCTCATCCTCCTCCTGGCAGTGTTTTGAAACCTGGGCCCGCGGTGTACGATGCCCCCGCCTGGTCCGTGGTCAAAATCGACGAGGACGGCGACTTGGTTGCCAGTCTCTCAGGCCCTGTGGGGGCCAGCCTTCCCCCCACGTCGCCCGCTGCCGAACACCTGGGGTTTCTAGTTGCTACGTCCTGCCCCAGAGTCACCAAAGCGTGGACGGATTTCAAGGGTATCCTCTCGGTGCACCAGAGCGCCGAAGTCTCACGTAAGGAAATGTACTCAGGAGTTTCACTTCTGGCCAGGACCCAGAGCTGCTTTGCGTCCCTCGAGATCGGGAAAGTAAAGGCCCACCAGGATCTGTCGTCCCTGGTGGTCGGCTCGAGGGACTGGTTTGTTGCCAAAGGAAATGACTGGGCGGACAAGGTGGCCAAACAAGCGGCCGCCAGAGTCCCCGCCCCGTCCCAGAGAGAAATCGAGCATTATAAAGAATCCCGTAGCCGAGTTCAGAGGCTTGTGAAGTATGCTGCTGAGGCGCTTTCCTTGTGGGCCCCACTCGCTCCGAAGTCGGGCAAGAAGGCCCACGAGAAGCCCGCCCAGAGTCTCAACCCCCCAGTTGGGGCAGCGGGAGCAGTCAGCCAGTGGACTGAGGACTGCACCACCCCCGCCCCCTGGGGGTCGTCCTCGGCGTGCTCGTGCGTGCCGTAACCCCCAAGGCGTGGCCAGACATCAGTGGGCATGGCTTAATAGTCATTGGCTGTGCCTAGCGTGTCATACCTGCGCCCGCACGGACAGCACTCGCAAGACCCGCATGCGTGAAGCATGCCCAGGTAATTCAGTAATGTTGTCAAAGTTAATTCGGGACCCCCAGAAACACCATTTAATGATATGTGATTACCTTGATGTCGAGTCCTTCATAGTCGTTTGTAAGAGGTGCGGCCGCTACAGCGAAAGCAACCTCAAAGGACTCAAAGGTGAATGCAAGGAACGCTTCCAAAGCAAGTTCTCCCAAAGTGCGTGGTCCCTCCTGGCAAGCGGCCGTCATCCCAAGAGTAGTATGAAAGCCCGCCCCCGACTTTCCCTGCCCATCCCTGCGGCCCAGCTCCTCAAGGAAGGAGGGGCGACGTAGGGACGAAAGCGAGCGTAAGGGGAGAGCGGATGTAACCCTCAGGTTTCGTTTAGGGTCGGGTCGGCCTAACCCTAGCCTTCCTCATTAGCATGTGATGGTCCTCATCCTCCTCCTCCTCCTCCTCCTCCTCCTCCTCCTCCTCCGCTTCCTCGCCCCACTCCTAGCCCTTTCGATCAAGGTCGGCGGCACCGGCCGTCAAGCCTCTCCAATATTCACTATGAAGAACTGGTCCCGGGGACTGGGTCGAGACCTCTGGCAGTCCATTTTTGAAGCAAAACATGACGTCGGGAGCCCGAGTGGAGGACAACAGAACAGCCCTCATGATAAGCAGCCATACAGGCGAAGCCCTTCAATAAACGCGCCAAGGAAAGGAATCTGAGCAGGGTAGGGCTGTTCAGTGTGAAGGCCCGGTGCTGCTGAGCAAGCGCCAATAATGGGGGTCGGAAATGCTCTTGCCCCCTTGACACAAGCAGTAACGGCCGGCATCAAGTCAATCGATTCGGGTCGCAACGGACATAATCGAAATCCAAATCGCATCGTCCGCGCAAGGATGCACAACAGCGCCATGCAAGCATCGGACCGCATCGGAGTCGCCATGATTAGCATCATGATCACCATCGTCATCGTTTTCATCAGCACCATCGTCATCAGTTTTGCAACGTCATCAGCAGCATAGTCATCATGAGTACCCCCGCCCCCTCCTCCTCGTCCGCCTCCTCCTCCTCCTCCTCCTCCTCCTCCTCCTCCTCCTCACCTCCTCATCCTCTCTCCTCCTGCTCCTCCTCGTGCTCATCCCTTTCCCCCCTCTCCCCCCACTCTCCTCTGTTCTCCTCTCCCCTCCTCCTGCAAAAATCAAGGAGGTCAGGACACCACCGCACGTGCGTCCTCCTGTGAGAGCTCCAGGGACGACGAGACCAGCACACACAAACAAACAGAAACACGCCCCCCCGTGTCACCATGTATTTCGCGTCCTTTCTGATCCTCTTCCTCCTCATCCGCCTCCTCCCCATCCCTCCCTCCCTCCTCGTCGTCCTCCTCCGCTTCTCCTCCTCCTTCTCCTCCTCCTCCTCCCTCCTCCTTCCCCCTCCTTTTCTCCCTCTTCCTCTTTCCCTTCTTCTCCTCCTCATATTTTCCTCTTGTCCCCCTCCCTCTTCTGAGGGTGACCCAAGACGAGCAAATGATAGCTTACTTGTTTTACTTTGTTTGGATCCTGCGGGGCGTTCGAAGATTGAAGGTTGAAGGCATCGTCCTCGTCCTCCTCCTCCCCATCCCTCTTGTCTTCGTCCTCCTTCTTGTCTTGTATTCCTGCTCCTCCTCATTCTCTTCCTCCTCCTCATCAGCCTCGACTGCTCCCTCTCTTCCCCTCATCCTCCTTCCCCACTTCTCTTCCTCATATGATCCTCTTATCCTCCTGCTCCTTCTGAGGGCGACCCAAGAGGAGCAGATGATGTTGTACTTGTGTTGCTTTGGATATGGATCTTCCCTCGGAGAAAGACTGCGGGAGACAACGTAGCATGTCCGTAGGCATTTGAAAAAACGCTGTGTTTCCCAGCTGTTCCAGCTTCTCCGAAGGATTATCCTTTGAAACGCGCTGTGTTGTCCAGCTTTTCCAGCTTTTGCCAGAGACCGTTGAAAAACGCTGTTTTCGAGCGGTTCCAACTGTGCCTACGTTTCCCAAGGGACAATTATTTGAAAACCAGCGTGTTTCTCACCTTGCTCAACTTGTTTCAGAGACTTGCCGTTGCCCAGCTTTTTCAAGTGTTTCCAGTTTCTCCCAGGAACTACCCTTTGAAAACCGCTGCGTTGTCCAGTGTTTCAATGTTTTCCCAGGGACTCGCCGTTGGAAAACGCTCTCTCTCTCTCTCTGTGTTCCAGCTTGTCCACTTTTTCCACTTGTTCCAAGACTACCCTTTGCAAACACTCTGTGCTTTCCAGCTGTTCCAGCTTTTCCAGCGTTTCCCAAAGACTGACCGTTGAAACAACGCTGTGTTTCCAACTTTTCCCAGACTGACCATTCAAAAACATTGTGTGCTCTAGTGTTTCCGGCTTTTCCACTGCAGCGTCGTGTAGTGGAAGGCGTGCAAAAGCTGGAAAGGCTGTACAACACAGCTTGCTTCAACGGTCAGTCTCTGGGAAAAGCTGGAAAAGCTGGAGAAGCTGGAAAGCACGGCGTTTTGGAAAGGGTAAGCGTTGGAAAAAGCTGGGACAGCTTGAACAGCTGGAAAAAACAGATCGTTTTTCAATGAATAGACTCTGGAAAAAAACCGGGAATAGCTGAACAAACTCAACACACACAACGTTTTTTGTCAACGGCCACTCTCTGGGAAAAGCTGGAAAAAGCTGGAAGTACAGCGTTGTTCAATGTGCGGTCTCTGGGAAATCCTGGAAAAGATGGAAACACACAGCGATTTTGAACGGTCGGAAAAAGTGGGAAAACCTGAAAACACAGCGGCTGTCAAAGGGTAGTCTCTGGAAAAAACTGGAACAGCTGGAAAACACAACGTTGTTCACCTGTGCATTTCTGGGAAAAGCTGGGAAAACTGGAAACATACTATGTTTTTCCAACGGTTGGTCTTTGGGAAACGGTGGAAAAGCTGGGGAACACAGCATTTTTCAACGGTACAGTTCTGAGAAAAACTGGGAAATTTAGAAAACTGTCAACAAGAGAGACGGAGAAAGAGAGCGAGTCAGAGAGAAAGAGGGAAAGAGGGATAGAGGGAGAGAGAGGAAGCACACGGAGGAGAACCAGTCCAGGCTGAGGAGGACAATGTATGATGACAGAGGGGCGACCACACACACACACGAACACACATGTATATATACACATATATCAAAGTGAAGGGGCTGAACCGAACGGTCATTCACTGTCTCTGGGTGCGTGGCTGAAGTGGAATTCCGCGATGCGGATTGTTGTTGTTGTTGTTGTTGAACTCTCACTTCTGAAGAATAATTATTGTTGATCCCCCCCCGTCCGGTGCACATTGTTTTTTTCGATTGAAGTGCCCTTCCCGGGGCTCGCACCCTGTTTTTTATTAAGGAAAGTCTTGAAGGTCAAACTGTGTCGTTGGCCCCCGGTTTACAACAACAACGGCTCCCGCCTGACACTTCCTCACAATGTATTGAAGAATCGCGCTCTCGCTTTGGACTTCGGTGCAATTTGCCACCGGATCGCGGCTCCAGCTTGATACTTCCTCACAATTTATTGAAGAATCGCGCTCTCGCTTGGGACATCCTCGCAACTTACCACCGAATCGCGGCTCCCGCCTGATACTCTCTTATAGTCTATTCAAAAGCCGCTCCTCGACACTCAGGAATCGCGCTCCCGCTACATATTGCCTGGCGGTTCAAGCAGAATTTATGCTTCAACGACTCGCCGCCCGCTCGACCCACCCGTCTAGGCCTGCCCGCCCGACCAGCCCGTTAGGGACTGCAGTCGCCGCTCGCTGCCCTTCGCCCGCCTTCGTTGCCCCTCGCTGCCCGTACTGGTTCCGAGGTCGCCTTCGCTCGCTGCCCTTCGTGGCCCCGTTGTTGCTCTTCGTGGCAGGGAATGGATATACCCTCAAAAAGGGGGCACGATCGAAGACGAAGAGGGCGGGTATCCAGGGTTTGGGATATGCATATTGAATGGCACGCGAGCAGATAAGAGCGAACAAGCTTAAATTGATGGTTGTTGTTGTCGTCGTTGTCGTTGTTGTTATTGTTCTTGGTGTTATTGTTGTTGTTGTTGTTGTTGTTGTTGTTGTTGTTTGTCGTTTGCTGTTATCGTCGTCCCACCCGCGACCCGCCCCACGACCCATCCGCGACCCACCCCGCGACCCACCCCGCGACCCACCCGCGACCCACCCCGCGACCCACCCCGCGACCCACCCGCGACCCACCCGCGACCCACCCGCGACCCACCGCGACCCACCCGCGACCCACCCGGGACTCACCCCGCGACCCACCCAAAATTTTCGGCGCCTGCGGCGGGTTCCTGTTGCATGCGTTCCAAGTGGAAAACCTGCGACCCACCCGCGACCCAAACCGCGCCCGCGACCCACCCCGCGACCCACCCAAAAATTTCGGCGCCTGCGGCGGGCTTCTTTTGCATTCGTTCCAGGTGGAGAACCTGCGACCCACCCGCGACCCAAACCGAGCCCGCGACCAACCCCGCGACCCACCAAAAATTTTCAGCGCCTGCGGCGGGCTTCTTTTGCATTCGTTCCAGGTGGAGACCCTGCGACCCACCCGCGACCCAAACCGCGTTCAGTGTACAAATCAAAATGTTCGGCGCCTGCGGCGGGCTGTTTTTGCATTCCTCCCAGGTGGAGGTGGAGAGCCCGCGACCCACCCGCGACCCGAACTACATTCACTGAACAAGCCAAAACTTCGGCGCCTGCGGCGGGTTTCTTTTGCATTCGTTCCAGGTGGAGAACCTGCGACCCAAACCGCGTTCAGTGTACAGATCAAAATGTTCGGCGCCTGCGGCTGACTGTTTTTGAATTCCTTCCAGGTGGAGGAGGAGGAGGAGGATCAGGAGGAGGAGGAGGAGGAGGAGGAGGAGGAAAAGGAGGAGGAGGAGGAGGGCGCCACCAAACACAACAACAACAACAACAACAACAACAACAACAACAGCAACAGCAACAGCAACAGCAACAGCAACAACAACAACAATAATCCGCATCGCGGAATTCCACTTCAGCCACGCACCCAGTGACAGTGAATGACCGTTCGGTTTAGCCCCCTCACTCTGATATACACATACATACATGCATACACACATACATACGTACATACATGCTGGAAACACGCGTGCGCGCGCGCTGCGCGCGCGCTTTGCTTCTAGCAAGATGTGGCGACGGTATAGGGTTCGCAGCATCGGAGCGCATCGCAGTTCGTTTGCATCTTGGACTGTCTGGGAAGCATTTTGGGCCTCTCGGCAGCGTCGGGGGGGGGCGGTCTTGCGAGTTACGTGGGGCTTCATGTTGGGCCTCCGGGAGCCCAGGGCTGAAAATGTTCGTTCGGCCCCCGCCTGGACCGCTGGGCTCTTGGGGGCCTCTTTCCGGCCTCCTGGATGCTGCTTGAGGCCGCTTGGGGGCCTCTTGGGGGCGTCTTGGGCTCTCTTTGGGGCCTCTTGGGGCCTCCTCGGAGCATCCTGGACTGCTTCTTGAAGTCGTCATGGGACCCTCTTGGCGTGTCTTCAGGGGCCTCGTAGAAAGAATTTTGAAGCCTGTTGGGTGCCGTCTGGGTGCCTCTTGGAGCCACATATGCCCTTTTTGAAGACCTCTTGGGGCCTCTTGGGGGCCTCTTGGGGCCTCTAGGGACCTTCCTGGGGGTCTCTTGGGGCCTCTTGGGGGCATCTTTGGGCGGAGAGCTAGATTTTTCAGTCTTCGGGGGCCTCTTAGAAAGAGTTTTGAAGGTTTTTGGGTGCCGTTTTGGGGCCTCTTGGAGCCTCTTCTGGGCTTCTTGGGGGCCTCTTGGGGCCTCTTGGGGGACTCTTGGGGGCTTCCTCAGGGCCTCTTGGGGCCTTTTGGGGGCACCTTGGGGCGGAGAGCTTGGTTTTTCAGTTCGCGCTCCCTCTCTTGAGCCCCTCTTGGGGCCTTCTTGGGACCCTCTTGCGCCGTCTTGGGCGGCTCTGGGGCCGTCTCGGGGCTCTCTTGGGCCGTCTTGGGGCCCTCTTGGGCCGTCTTGGAGCGGTTTTGGGAGCGTCTTGGGCGGTGCTTTGGCGCCAGAAACACGAAACAGCGAGAATGCAGAACACATGATTAAAAACATTGAAATCAATGATTCTGCCCTCTCAGGGCGCTCTAGGGCGGCATCTTAAAGGCCTCTTGGGGCGTCTTGGGGGCCTCCGGAGCAATTAAAAAGTATCGTGCGTCGCCAGTGACCCCTGGACGGCGTCTTGGGGGTGTTTCGACACCGTCTGGGGCCGCCGGGATTGCTGTTTGAAGCCTCCACGGGGCGATTTTTGGCCTCCCAGAGGCGGGCCTGGGCCCCAGGACCCACATTTGCGGTCGAGGTTCTGGCCCTCGGCCCCTGGGCCCAGTGCGCCCTTATGTATGTATGTATGTATGTATGTATGTATGAATGTATGTATGTATGTATGTATGTATGTATGTATGTATGTATGTATGTATGTATGTGTATGCATGCATGCACGTATGTATGTGCGTATGTATGTATGTATGCATGTCTGTGTGTATGGATGTATGTGTGTATGTATGTTATGTATGTCATGTATGTTATGTAATGGTATGGTATGGTATCGTATGTCATTGCATGTTGTGGTATGCATGCATGTATGTATGTATGTATGTATGCATGTATGTATGTATGTATGCATGTACGTATGTACGTATGTATGCATGTATGTATGTGTGTGTATGTATGTATGTATGTTTGTATGTATGTATGTATGTGTGCGTGTATGTATGTATGTATGTATGCATGTATGTATGTGTGTATGTATGTATGTATGTATGTATGTATGTATATATGTATACATCTATGTATGTATGTATGTAGGTATGTATGTAGGTATGTATGTATGTATGTATGCATGCATGTATGGAGGTGTGTATGTATAGATGTAGGTAGATAGGTAGGTAGGTAGGTAGGTAGGCAGGTAGGTAGATAGGTAGGTATGTACGTATGCATGTATGTATGTATGTACGTAGCACCCCGCAATTGCGGATAAGAGTGAGGGGGCGGGCGCGGGCGACGCGGACGTCGAGCCGGCGGACCTCGTGGCCCTCACCTTCATTGTCGATGGCGCCCTCCTCCTCCTTTTCCTCCTCCTCCTGCTCCTTCTCCTCCTCCTCCACCTGGACGGAATTCAAAAACAGCCCGCCGCAGGCGCCGAACATTTTGATCTGTAGACTGAACGCGGTTTGGGTCGCGGGTGGGTGGCAGGTTCTCCACCTGGAACGAATGCAAATGAAGCCCGCCGAAGGCGCCCAACATTTTGGGTGGGTCGCGGGGTGGGTCGCGGGTGGGTCGCGGTGGGTCGCGGGCGCGGTTTGGGTCGCGGGTGGGTCGCAAGTGACCCACCTGGAACGAACGAAAAAAAACCGCCGCAGGCGCCGAAAATTTTGGGTGGGTCGCGGAGTGGGTCGCGGGTGGGTCGCGGGTGCGTCGTGGTGGGTCACGGGTGGGTCGCGGGTGGGTCGCGGTGGGTCGCGGGTGGGTCGCGGGCGCGGTTTGGGTCGCGGGTGGGTCGCAGGTTATCCACCTGGAACGAGTGAACAAAAAAAAAAAAAACGCCGCAGGCGCCGAAAATTTTGGGTGGGTCGCGGGGTGGGTCGCGGGTGGGTTGCGGTGGGTCGCGGGTGGGTCGCGGGTGGGTCGCGGGGTCGCGGGGTGGGTCGCGGGTGGGTCGCGGGTGGGTCGCGGGTGGGTCGCGGGTGGGTCGCGGGGCGGGTCGCGGGTGGGACGACGACGACGAGGAGGGCGCCATCAAACACAACAACAAACAACAAACAACAAACAACAAGCACAACACCAACAACAACAACATCAACAACAACATCAACAACAACAATAATCCGCATCGCGGAATTCCACTTTAGCCACGCACCCAGCGACAATGAATGACCGTTCGGTTCAGCCCCCTCACCCTGATGTATGCGTGCATGTATGTGTGATTGCATGTGTATTTATATACACATAACTGTATAGTTACATATACACACATACGTACATGCATATATGCATACATACATGCATACATCCATAAGTACATGCATGCATACCTACATATATGCATATTCCTTTGCATATGCATATGCATAATACATACACATATACATATACACACGCGTGCATGCCAACCCCCAGACGATGGCGAGCAAATTCTCACCTCCCTCCTCCCTCCTCCTCCTTCCTCAGCACTGCCCCTCCCTCCTCCTCCTCCTCCTTTTCCTCCTCCTCCTCCTCCTCCTCCTCCTCCTCCTCCTTCTCCCCGTTCTCCTCCTCCTCCTCCTCCTCCTCCTCCCTCCTCTCGCCCTCCCGCCCGTCCTTCTCCTGCTCCCCCTCCTCCTCCTCCTCCTCCTCCTCTCCTCCTCCTCCTCCTCCTCCCTCTCCCTCCTCCTCCTCCTCCTCCTCCTCCTCCTCCGCCTCCTCCTCCTCCTCCTCCTCCTCCTCCTCCTCCTCCGCCTCTTTCTCCTCTTTCTCCTCTTTCCTCCTCCTCCTCCTCCTCCTCCTCCTCCTCCTCCTCCTCCTCCTTCCTTACCTCCTGACTATTATTTCCTGTCCATCGTGCGCATCGAATGCCACACACGCCGGACGCTTGCGACCCCCGCGCTCTCCCTACCAGGGTGGTGGCACCAGGAGGCTTGGCCCACTGACGCGGCTGGGGCGGCCCAGGGCTATGTGCGCTCAGGTCCTCCCATCCCCTCCCCTCCTTCCTCCTCTCACCTCTCACCTCTCGCCTTGAAGGCCCACGCTTCGCTCGTCTTTGAGCCCTCGTTCGGCCCTCCTCGTCGCTCTGCGCGCTGCTGTTGCGGGCGCGACGCTAGCCCACGTCCATTTCCCCGTTACCCCTTCTTATGCTCCCGATCCTGATCCTCTGCCTCCTGCTCCTGCTGCTCCTGCTGCTGCTGCTGCTGCTGCTGCTGCTCCTCCTCCTCCTCCTCCTCTTCCTACTCATCATAATGATCATCATGGTCACCACCGGCATGCCCATCATCACCGTCATCACACTCATTGCCATCATCACCACCTTTGCCATCCTCACCATCACCATCACCACCATCACCATCCCCATCATCACAACCACCATCATCATCACCACCATCACCAACATCATCAGCATCATGATCTCCCCCATCACCAACTTCATCATCAACAGCAACGGCACCAGCACCCGCATCATCACCACCATCATAAGCAACATCATCATTACCACTCTAGCCAGCATGCTCATTATCACCGCCACCATCGTAATCAGCAGCACCATCATCAGTAGCAGTATCAGCTTCCTCAGCACCACCACCATCGCATCATCAACATTGTCATCACACTTCTCCTCATTCTCTTCCATCTCTTCCTCCGAGCCTCCTCCACCACCTCTTCCTCTTTTTTCTGCTCCCTGTCCTCGTCCTCCTCCTTCTCCTCCTTCTCCTCCTCCTTTTGGAACGTCGCCGAAGGCGCGCTGCAGTATATCCGCTACCCCAGCCTCGCGATACTCAGATCGCATAAGAGGCTGGGGACTGTAGGTTTCGCTTCTTTTGAGAGGCGCGTCGGGAGCCGAGGGGGTGACACGACCGGCATTGAACAAGAGGGGGCCAGCGGCAGCAGGTTCGAGAGAGCGGCGGCAAGGGTGACAGAGACCAAGACGGGAGACATAATAATCGAGAAACGGGATGGGCTGGATGATCAGGGCACCGGCATGCTGGAAGACGGGGCACCACGCCCAGCAGTGAACAAACGCGTCTGGGCCGCCGCAGCCCATCATGCATCCACGGTGTGAGCTGCCACGCAGCCTCATAGAAATGATCCATGATTTTGAAATTGTCTCGAGAACGGTGGTGCTGAAAGCTGTGGGCACAGACTCTAAACAGGTTCGAACGTCGCTCCAGGTGATTTCCGAAATTTCGCCAGCACAATCAGGGAACCAGGAACGAAACCGAACCGAAAACGTCCCAGGGAGAAGGGCAGTGAAAAGCATCAACCGCAAGTTTTCTGATATCACCTTCTGGAGCTTTAGCTTGGGTCCTGGTCGGGTGCAACTTCCTGTTCATCCTGCTCCTGGGCTTGCTCATCACGTACTTCTGCCGCTAAAGGGAGCCAGCATCCCCCTCCGCTGCTGGCTCCGGACCTCGGTTCTCACCCGAGGATGTGGAGGTGATGACGTGGATGTCAAAAAAAAAGCCTGGGTTCGCTGTCTCCTCTCGGCGGCGGAGTCAGAGCCGCGACCGCCAGACTGACAGACGAGCGGCCACCAGCAGCACGAGAGGGATTTACCGGGGAAGCCTTGCGCAGCTCGATACAAGCTCTCTCGACTCGCGGGGGCGTCTGCCACCGGGCTGGGGAAAAAGTCGGGCGGAAGCAATCCATTGCAGACCGAGGTGGTTCTGGGCAGCTCTCGAGAGAACGCGATGCAGGCCCCGCCCGCGCGGGAGGCGCGCGGAGAGTGGCCCGCGCGGGAGCGGCTAGAGAGACCGCGGGGATGCTGGGCACGCGAGGACCGCCCCAAGAGTGGATGGTGAAGCTGCTCGCGCGCGGGAAGGAGCAGTGATGGGGCGCCAGACGGAGAAGCGAGGAGAGCGTTCTCAGCCGCGGGGAGGCGGACCCAAGGGTCATGGATGGGGAGCGGCATGAACTGGGAAATGTAGCTGAGAGTTGGCACTGCGCGCTTGCTGCACGGATGCTGAGAGACAGCCGGGGGGGGGGGCAAGCCCCGGCGACGTCGCAGACGCGCCCATGCCGCTGGAGTGAAGGCCCCGCAGAGAGGGACAATGAAACATTTGGAGACTTTCAGCGTGACACCTGCGATCCTCATACGGCAGGTTCGTGTCGTGCCGACCCCAGCGTTGGTTTTTGACACCGCAGGGATCGTTCAACCTTGAACGATCGGCCGCTGCCGCAACGTCCGATCGTTCAACATCGATCGATTCTGGGTCGCCGGCGGCGTTCAACCTTGAACGCCCGCGCTGGGGTCGCCGCTGGTCGACACGACGCAAACCTACCGTATCGAAAAGTCTCTTCGGTCGGCGGAGCTCCTCTAGCGCCCGGAGGGCGGCGCCAACGTCGTCCGCGCATGCCCTGGCCCGCCCGCGGGCCCTCGCGCTCGGGGCCAGGGCAATGTCGGAGGAGAACGGGCGGGAATCGATCGAGCAGATCATGCCCAGTGCCGGCCACCCCTGGACGATGCCACTCCGCTGGGGAAGGCGAAGGACATCTCGTTGCCCACGCGCACGCAGCAACGCACATTCATGCAGAGACAGGCAGGGTAGCCAAGAGGAGCTCGGGGGGCGGGCAAACGCCGCAGAGGCGGCATCGGCCATTCGCGCGCGATCGAAGGGAAGGCCCAGCCGCGATCGAAACTCATGGGCACTGGCTTTCGAGAGATGGCTGCGTCAGAGTCGAACGTCCGCGAGCTGTGCACTCGGGAATCCGCGCCAAATTCTAGGACGTTGGCGCCGAAGCTTCTCCCAGAGATGAACCCGCGTGTGCTGCTCTCGTTAAACTCGTTCTGGGATTTGCTCGGGCTCTGCAGACTATTCCAGTCAACATTTGTGTCATGCGTATGTTTGGGTCGTTCGAAGTCGGCATGTTCCTGCGGGGCCACGACCGCCATGGCAGCGCAACAGCGAGGCGCCAGAGAGGCCTGAGAGACAGACCCGTCGGAATCGGGAAAAGGCGGTGGGCAAAATGCCCGAGGCGTAGCGCCCAGGCGCCCCTTCGAGGCTTTGTCGCACGGCGGCGGAAACCTGCAAGCTCGGAGCCCCGCGACAAGGATTACGAACTCGAGCCAAAATGGCTACGGACCTCCTCCTCCTCCTTCTCCTCCTCCTCCTCCTCCTCCTGCGCCTCCTCCTCCTCCTCCTCCTCCTCCTCCTCCTCCTCCTCTTCCTCCTCCTCCTCCCACTCCCCTCTCTGAGAATGCCCATTTAAGACAACGTCGGCTGTCCCGCCCAGCCCAGATCCGGTCAAAGACGAAGACCCCTCCCAGGCGTCCGTCCTGACCTGTCCTTCGAGGCGGACCCAGCCGCCGCGACGGCAAAGCCTCCAGGAGGCCCGAGCAGGAGACGAACCACGCCCGTGAGGGCCGCCGTGGACTGGACTGGCCCTCCTCCTCCTCCTCCCTCCTCCTCCTCCTCCTCCTCCTCCTCCTCCTCCTCCTACCTCCTCCTGTTCCTCCTTTCCTTCCTCCTCCTCCTCCTCCTCCTCCTGTTCCTCCTCCTGTTCCTCCTCCTGTTCCTCCTCCTCCTCCTCCTCTTCCTCCTCCTCCTCCTCCTCTCCCTCTTCCTCCTCCTCCTCCTCCTCCTCCTCCTCCTCGCCCCTGCCTCCGCCCGAGGCCCCCGAGCTGCCATGCTGGGAGCTGCTGGCCTGGTCGAGGCCGAGGGAGCGCCCCTGTGCAAACGACGCGGAGGAGGCCGAGGCCAAGAGCGGCAGAGCCTCCGATGCGGAGGCAGACTGGGGCTGGGCATGCCCGAACTCGGTTTCGGGCCGCAGTCCTGCCTGCCTGCCGCTTCTCCCTCCTCCTCCTCCATCCTCCCTTTTTTAGAGCTCCGACATCGCGCTTTGTTTCGCACCGTGGGCGCCAGAGATCTGCGCCCCTTCCCGGGGACCAGATTCTCATCCAGAGTCGCTGTTTGAAGGCCCCTTGGCGAAGCGAGGGCTCCCGGGCACCGAGCAGAGCCCAAAACCACCCGTCGTGCGTTTGTCACGACGAGAACATGTCTGGGTCGTCTCTCTCCTCCTCCTCCCCTCCTCCTCCTCCTCCACCACCTCCTCCTCCTCCTCCTCCTCCTCCTCCTCCTCCTCCTCCACCTCCTCCTCCCCCCTCTGCTCCCCCAACTGCTGCTGCTCCTGCTGCTGTTGCTCCTCCTCCTCCTCTCCTCCTCCTCCTCCTCCTCCTCTCCTCCCTCCACCTCGTCCTCCTCCTCCTCCCTCCTCCTCCCTCTCTCCCTCACTCCCTCCCTCTCTGCTCCCTCCCTCCCCCTTCTTCCTTCGCTCATTCAACGTCTCCTTCCTCATATTCATCCTCCCTCCCTTCTTCTCGTCCTCCTCCCCCTCCCTCCTCCCCCCTCCTCCTCGCCACTCCCTCCTCCCTCCTCCTCCTCCTCCTCCTCCTCCTCCTCCTCCTCATCATCATCATCATCATCATCATCCTCATCCCTCCCTCCCTCCCTCCCTCCCTCCCTCCCTCCCTCCCTTCCTCCTTCCTCCCTCACTCCCTCCTCCTCCATCCCCGAAGCCCGGCGTCTTGATTGTTTGAAAATGCGGTCCCAGGAGGTCTCGACCCTTTCCCCAGGGTCAGTTGTTCATGCTGAATCATTGTTTGACGATCCCGGAGCCTGGCGAAGGCCTTCAGAGGCCAAAAACTACCCAAAACCTCCGTCTTGAGTTTTACCCGTACTTTGAGTCTCAGGGTCTTCCCCCCTGTTTCTCCCTCCGCCCCTCCCCGACTACTACAAGGCACGCCTACGGGCCCTCCTTGCCTGAACGCACCCGCGTGCCCCAAGGGCAGCGGCTATGGGCGCTACCAGCAGGGCCCCTCTGGCTGCGCAGGCCCGCTGGGCCTACAGGTCGGAGACGCTCGCAGAAGCGAGGAGCGCCGCGCAGGCGCGGCAGCCTACTCGGCTACACGCAAGAGCGACCCTGGGCAGGAGTGGCCTCTGGCGCGCGGCTTCACAAGGGGGGCGCGGGGGGTGGCCAGACCTGGGAGCGCAAGCCGCTGATGCTGCCGCGTCGCGTTCGGCGATGGGGGGGCCCCACTGGGCGTGCCTCAGAGGTCACCCGGTCGAAAGGCCACTCTTACGTGTCCTCCACTTCTAATCGCGCTCATGTCTGATTGCGCTCGCTTCTGATTGCTCCTGGCCCCCTGGTGGCCAGGAAGAGGCCCAGGCAGGGCAGAACAATTAGAAGTGATAAGACCTTGGCCCCCTAAAAAATCAAAGAACTCTCGAATAATTAGACATGAACCGTGTGTACGTGCAGTCCACCTGCCAATCGGGTCCTCCCCCCCTCTCCCTCCCCCTCCCCCTCGTCATCCTCCCCCTCCTCATCCTCCCCCTCCTCATCCTCCCCCTCCTCCTCCCCCTCCTCCTTCCTCCTCCTCCTCCTCCTCCTCCTCCTCCTCCTCCTCCTCCTCCTCCTCCTCTCCTCCTCCTCCTCCTCTCCCCTCCTCCTCCTCCTCCCCTCCTCCTCCCCTCCTCCTCCTCCCCTCCCCTCCTCCTCCTCCTCCCCCCTCCTCCTCCCTCCCTCCTCCTCCTCCTCCTCCTCCTCCTCCTCCCCCTCCTCCTCCTCCTCCTCCTCCTCCCCTTCCTTCGCGCGGAGGGCCCCCGCTCCTCGCCGCGGGCCAGCGGCAGCCCCTGCAGCCTCTCCCGGCCTCTGGCGCGGTCCTGGGCGGGGCGGGCGGTCCCGGGGAGGTCGTCGCCGCCAGGGCACTCGCCGAAGGAAGCAGGCCTGCTCTTCCTCGCACTCTTCTTGTTCTTCTTCTTGTTAGTATTGTTAAGATTATTATTATTCTTATTATTATTCTTATTATTATTCGTCTTCTTCTTCTTATTATTATGATTATTATTATTATGGTTATGTTTGGTAGTGTTGTTGTTAGTATTAGCATTAGTATTACTATTATTATTAGTATTAATATTATTATTGCTACTACTACTATTAGTATTAATTTTATGATTAGTGTTACTATCATCATTATTAGTATTACTATTACTGTTGTAATATTATTATTATTATTAGTATTATTATTATTAGTATTATTCGTATTATTATTACTATTATTAGTATGAGAATTATTATTAGTACTATTATTATTATTACTACTACTACTACTACTACTATTATAATATCAATTATTGCTATTATTATTATTATTAAAATTATTAATATTATGATTCTTAGTATTAATATTATTATGTTTCTTCTCCCTCCTCCTCCTCCTCCTCCTCCTCCTCCTCCTCCTCCTCCTTCTCCTCGTCCTCCACTTCGAATCCCTTGTCCTTTCCAGAGAACTCCTCCCTGTCGCACCCAGAATCCGCTCGAAAGCGCTGGCCGGGCGTTTCGCCTGAGACCTCCTCACCATTGAAGAATTGACAACACCTCCACAAATGGAGGGCGGGTGGCTCTAGCCTTAGCGCCGCGCGCATTCGCTTGCATAAACGAGCGTGTTCTACCGTTGCTGGCCGAAAATTGGGGGGTGATCGCTGGGGGGGCTCCAACCCGTTCCCCCCCCCCACCTCTCGAAAACCGGGGGAAGTCACTGGGGGTTCCAACCCCCCTCCCCCCCCTCCCCCGGTCCATCATGGGGTGGTCACTACCGGTTGGAATCCCTCCCCCCCCCCTCCTGGAAAACCAGGGGGGGGGCCACTACAGGTTCGAACCCCCCCCCTCCCCCCTCGCCGCAACGACTCCCCCTCTTCTCTCACTCCGGATGGGGGACTGGTCGGTACAGGGTTGGGACGGGGGCGGGGATGGTGGTGGGGAGTTGGGACGGTGGGGAAAGTGGGACCGTGGTGGGGGCAGTGGTGGGAACAGTGGGGGCAGTGCGACGGTGGTAGGGGCACTGGCGGGGACAGTGGGGACAGTAGTAGGGACACTGGGGTCAGTGGTGGGGACAGTTGGAGAGTGGTGGGGACGGTGGCGATGGGGACAGCAGTGGAATGGTGCAGTGGGGAGAGTGGTGGGGACAGTGGGGACAATGGGACAGCGGTGGGGGCAGTGTGGACCGTGAGGCAGCACAGTGGGACAGCAGTGGGGGCAGTGTGACCGTGGTGGGAACAGCGGGACAGCTCAGTGGGACAGCGGCGGGGATAGTGGGGACAGTGGTGGGGACAGTGGTGGGGACAGTGGTGGGGACAGTGGGGAGAGTGGGACCGTGGTGGGCACAGTGGCGGAGACAGTGGGGACAGTGCGACGGTGGTGGGGGCATCGGTGGGGACATTGGGGAAATTGATGGGAACAGTGGGACAGTGGTGGGGACAGTGGTGGTGGGGACAGTGGTGAGGGCGGTGGTGAGGACGGCGGTGGTGGGGACCCGGGAACCTTCTGCAGGCGGCGAGGGGGGGGGTTCGAACCAGTAGTGACCACCCCCCCGTTTTCTGGAGGGGAGGGGGGGAGGGGGTTCGAACCGATGGTGACCCCTCAAGGATTTCCGGAGAAGGGGACGGGGGGTTGGGGCGGGGGTTGCCAGGAGAAGGGGGGGGGGGGGTCGAGCAGGGGGGGCGGATTTTGGAGGGGGGGGGACCCCCGGGTTCCGGAGGAAGAAAGGGGGGAATTTTCCAAAGTACAGCGGCGGTGGATCACGCTCTCTCAATCATGAAAAATAACATATGCTAAAAATTCACGGGTTCACGGCGGGGCGTTTTCAAATGTGGCTATCGCCTTAATCCAGAAGCCCTTGTAATGAGGACGAGAGGTCGTTTCAAAGCAGTCCCCTGGGACTGCTTTGAACGCTGCAAGGCGGTCTTCAAAGCAGTCCCCTGGGACTGCTTTGAACGCTTACCTCGCAAGGCGACATGAGGGGCAGCAGCTGCAGGATGATGATGGTGATGGCGATCGATGAGGAAGATGGCGATGACGTCAATGATGATTTGCCAACTTGTCTCGACGAAGCGCTGTCCGCAACTGCGGCCACAAACCTTCTGCTGCACTTGCCCGCAACTGCGGCCGCAAACCTTCTGCTGCACTTGCCCGCAACTGCGGCCATTACCAACGTGTCGTTTCGTAGGTCCAGGGAGCGCGGTCGTTCCACGGCCCCGCGTGGCCCGCGTTCTGCGTCTGGTCGGGCATGCCCGCCCACTTGCGATTAGGAGGCGAACCCTCCGTGGCATTGTCCGCAACTGCGGCGCGATTACCATCCCACCACTTCTGCTCATCAGCGCGCCGTCCTGCCCGACTCGACCACTCATCAGCGCGCCATCCCGCCCTCCACTCCCTCGCGGGACCCTCCGCCCTCCACGCGCCGCTTCCGCTGGCGCCAGAGGACCCAGCCGCAACTGCGGCATAAGAAGGGGTCGGAACACGACCTAGAGGCTCAAACCCCCAAACCGGGTGGTGAGATACCAGCGGCGGCTCAGCGCCCTTTCCCGCAACTGCGGTGTCGGAGTCGCCTCCGTTGTTGCTGCCCTTCTGGCCGCCCTTGCAAGCGCCTTTCTCTTGCTTCCGCGTCTTTTCCTGCTCATTCCTCTCAGCAAGCTCCTCTGGTGATCTGCGACCCGCGTTGCGGGTGAAACCCACCAGGGGGAAGTGCGCTCCGTTTCGCGCCTTGCCGACGGAGCCGTTCCAGATCGCGTCGCCCAGCTTGCCCTGCCCGACTCGGAAGGGGTTGGGCACCCACTCGCCCCGTGCACGGCGCGCCATCTTTTGTTCGAAATCCGCAACTGCGGCCTCGGAGGCGTTGGATGGCATCACGAAGTCGCGAAGCTTGTCTGCGACGGCCCCAGCCTTCGGCAGGTAGGTCTGCAGCATCTTCCCAGGGCCATTCGCGCAATCGAAGGCGTGGAAAGAGGCGCCAGGGGAGCTTGTTAAGAAACCGGCAGGGCCGTCGTGCAGGGCGCCCAGGCCATGCCGAAGCTCGTATCTCCCAGGGCAACTGATGAACATACTTGTCATACTGTCTGCCCTGGGCTGGCCGCCTGCTGTCTCCCAGGGGGCCCGCGCAGCGACGTCCGCCGTGACTCCGCGACCGCGGCACCAGGACACGAGCTGGAACATGCACATGTTGAAGTCCCCCATGCAGACTTTGACGTCCCACTTCGCGACGTACTCGGCGAACCACTCGTAGAATTCCTGGAGTTTCTTCGGGCCCCAGTCTTGGTTGGCCAAATTGTGGTGGACGCGCACCGCCACGACGTTGAAGGGTTTCCCCAAACGGGGCAACGCTTCGTCCAGGGTGATGCGCGCAACCATCGCCCTCGAGTGCTTGTTGTGCCATTTTGGCGCAGCCACCTCCGCAACTGCGGATTTATTCTTCTTCGGCTTCGACTTCTCCTTCTTGTGGAAGAGCCTCGCGAAGTCCACGTGATCAATTTGGCCGCCACTGCGGTCTCTGAGGCCGATGAGGAGGGTCCCCGAAGGCTCCCCGCCCTTGACGCACAAGAAGTTGCATCGGGGTCGATTCATGAACTTCTCGTCCGCAACTGCGGCTGTGCTCTCGCGTGCGTCGCCCTCTCCAGAGATTGCCCTGCAGCAGTCGTCGTCGCACTCGCAAAGGGCGATAATTTGGGCAGGATTGGCGTGGATCTGCGCGAACTCGTCCCTGCGTTGTGCGGGCTTTCCAGCGCTCTGTCCGAAGTTGGCCACGTAGAAGCCGATGCGCCCCGCTTCGCCGTGCGTGTTCTTCTGCCAAGCCTCGTGAACATATCTCCTTCTCAGACACACGACTCGTCTCGATGACATGCGCCCGCCTCCAGGCCCGCGTCTTCGATGGCACTTTCGGCATGTAGGGCTCGCTGGTTGCCGCAACTGCGGCTTCCGAATCTCCTCGTGGCTCCGCCTCGTCAGCGGAGGCAGCCGAGAACGCGACGGTACGGTCGCCATCTTGCGTCCTTTGGTCGTCGCCATCTTCCGCAACTGCGGTTTCCTCGTCAGCTGCCGCAACTGCGGCTTCGCTTTCCTCCACGTGGATGTGCGCAGCGTTAGCGAAGCAAGCTCCGCGCGGCACCGCCTGCAACGCCAATCCAAGGACGCGCAGGCGGCCACATGGTCGCCGCGGGCGGCTGCGCGGGCGCCGCGTCGAGCCCCGGTGGCTACCGACGCGCCCAAAAGGAGAGTGGGAGTAGATGGCAGGAGATGGGAGGAGAGAAGGACACGTTGGAGTCAGATGACACGAGGAGACAAGGGGAGCGGGGGAGTGGCAGGAGGAGGGCGAGGAAACAATTTTGTCGCATCACCACACACATTGAAACGCACTTGGGGCCACCCGTCCGCAGGGCGCGCAGCGACAAGACCTGTCGAGAGTCCGCAACTGCGGTTTTTGCATTCATTTTGACTCATGATGGTTTTCCCACAGGTCCGCAACTGCGGCTTGTAGGAGCTACAGCGGGAATCACCAAAGCCATTTGCCCGCCCAGGGTCCTCGCAGCCTCCGAGTGCACGAACTGCGACAGCGCCGAGCGATTCCCAGACGCCGCGTCGTTGGCGACTCGCTGCAGCCACCAGTTCGTTTTGAACCAACCCCACCCCCCCCTCTGTTCATCCGAGAGGACGCCCTTTCCGCGAGCCAAGCGGTCCAAAGCAGCCATCCTGTTTTTTCTTGACCTTAAACTCCTCTGGGTTCCACTGGGCCAGGGCGTGCTTGTTAGCCAGGGCCGCCTCCACCGCAACTGCGGCCTCCTTCTTCTCCCTCAGAACAACTTCGGCCTCCCGAATCTGTTTTTTTGATGTCGTGGAGGGCCTTCGTCCTGTCGTTCGCTTCTGTTGCCAGGCGCCTCTGTTTCGCCGCAACTGCGGCATCGCGGTCGTAGGAGGTCGTCGCCCTCCCGCGCCAGCTCTCGCAGCCGCTTCTTCTGCTTGCGCTGTTCTGCACGGCACTGTTGTGCCATTTTCTCCATGCCCACATTGCGCAGCATACCTTCCACCTCGCGAAGCGTGTCCGCCAGAGACGCCGCCACTTCCACCTGCTCGGCCGCATGGGCGTCCACCACCACGCAGTCCATAGGTGCCTGCTTTTTCCGAGACCCATCATCGTCCCAGCCATGCTCCGCCATAGCCTCCTCCCAGTCGGCCTCGTCGCCCTCCTCATCGCCCTCCTCCTCTCCCTCGGCCTCCTCGCCCTCCTCGTCGCTCTCCTCGTGGCCTGGCTCCAGGCCAAGCACTTCCCCTCCGAGCGCGTTCAACGCGGCATCTGAAGCTTTATGCGTCTCGCACTGGCGTATGAGCCGCTGCACGTCGTTGTATGACCACTTGAGGCGCCCCTTCCGGCATTCCTCCCTGGCCTCCGCGACTGCGGCATCCACTTTCGCTCGGAGGCCCCCTGCTTCCCAGAGCTGCGCCGCCTCTCGGCAAATCTCCAGATCGCCAGACTTGTCAAAACGTGCCCGTGTGCCGACTTTCCGAAAACCCTGCGCAGCGTTCACATGCAACTGCAGATTGCTGAGCACAGAAACCATCAAGCCCGCGCACTCGGCACGCCGCAACTGCGGCACGTGTTTCCCTAACGCCATCTGCTGCACCAACGCTTTGATTTCGAGGGCAATGTACAAGCGTTTCACGTGCTGGTTCAAGTCCGTGTCCACAGGCTGCGCAACTGCGGTCGCCCCTCCGCCATGAATGATCAACACGTAGCCGTGCTGCCAGCTGAGTCTCCGCACAGCGTCCGCTTTGCGCGGGCCGTGGTCATCGGCCACGAGGATTCTCCACTTCCCCCGCAACTGCGGGTCGTCGGGCCATGCCCGCAAGTGCCGCCGCAGGAACGATATGACGTCGTCTGTGCGGTAGGACCCCTTTTCAGACGTCGCCGTGCTCACCCAGTGCGGGAAGCCACTACTGCGGGCATGAGCGGCCAAGTCCTCGGCGACGACAGCCCCCCCCTTGAACATCAGCTCCGCGGGCGGAGGTCCGCAACTGCGGATGTCCTCCACGTCGCTGGACACCGTCAGGTTGGCGGTCCACCGACTCGCGCTGTCGTCGCGCGCCTCCACGAGCGGAACAATGCCCCCCTTCACAGCCAAGGTCGGCTTCGAGGCTGAGGAGGACTCGTTGTGGTGAAAAGGCGACTGGTCCCAGTTCAGGATGTGCGGGCCGTACCCCAAAAGCTCCTCCGCGGCTGCGCGGACCCGCGCTACGTTCAGGATCATTGTCTCGAAGCGCGATTGGAGCAACCACTTGGGGATCTTGTATCTGCGATTCGGCTTCCTCATGCTCAGTCCGTAAGAGCGCAGCCACTTGGTCCACCACCGCGCCCGCAACTGCGGCACTTTCGGCTTGATCCCCCGCTTCATGGCCTCCACGCAGTACTCCGCGACGAGTTGCTCCGCCTTGGTGAGCAGCAAGGATTGGGAGAACCTGGCGAGCAGGTTGGGCTTCTCTTCCGCGACTGCGGTTCGCTTCGCAACCGCCTTCCAGTCCACCGAATACCCCATGTGGGACCACCGTTCGTATAGAGCGGCCTCCAACCATGGAGCCTTTGTCGGCGCGCCTTGCGTGCCGCGGCCGCGGCGCTGGCCAGTTGCGCCCACTGCGGTCCTTGCATCTTTTTGGCGCCCCCTGTAAAACCACTGCGCAACCGTCTTCCTCTGGCGGGCCAACCCCCAGCCATTCGGCCACGCGAACCGCCCGCAAAACGACACAAGCGAACTACGTGGCAGAGGGCCAACGCCCAACCAACCGCAACTGCGGGCGCGCTTCTCCAACTCCTGGCACACCAACTGCCTGTCTCGGAGCGTGTGCGGGCATATCTTGCGCTTCTCAGGCTCAGCTGCGGGCTTCGGGCGCGGGCGGGCCAGCGCGCGCGCCCTGATCTGTTCCTCCTGCAACACCTCTGTCATGGACGCAGCCGTGGCCAACAGCGCCCCGTCGTCCTTCACACCCGTCTGCCATATCAGCGCTTCCATGAGGAGGGGGCTTGGCGCGCCTGGCCCCCCGAGCGCTTCTGTTGGCTTGCCCCCGCCCTCGGCGCCGTCCAGGACGATGGGCCTGGGAGGGCCGCTGCCCCCGCAACTGCGGTGCGCGTTCACAGCCTCGAGGTCGAGTTCCTGCGTCACCACGAGCACGTCGTGCAACCGTGGCACGTCCCAGCGGGCTACTCCGAACTCGTAGAGTTCTTCCCGCAGCCACCTGCGCGTCTCGGCATTGAGCGGCTTCTGCAACATCATCGCCATCAGGTCCACGCCGCAGCTTCCATCGCAAATAGCACCAACGATCCACTGGCCTAGAGGCCCGTAAAACTCATTCAACGGGCCCATCCCCTCCGTGCACGGCGCACCCACCGCAACTGCGGCCACCCAGTGGCGCACCTCGTGGAGAGGGTGATCAGGAGTTACTGGCCACAGGTCCTGCGCCCCCCCCAAGCAATTCGGGCTCAAGTTTTTTGGGCCTGCCTCTGGGCCTTCGCGAGGCGCTCGAGGTCTAGCCCCCCGACGGGAGGTGGCTGACGCAGAGGCAATCTTTCGAGCAGCTTCCAAAGGTTTTCAGCAGCGGCCATGGCGAACCGCTACTGGAGTAATGATTGGCGCCGTAACGAAGCTGCTGGTTCTGATGAGCATCGGTGGCGTTGCGGCTCGTGCGGATGTGCAAAGAACCTTTCCCGTTTTCTGTTCTGCAAACAGTGCGGAGGTCTCCGTTCTGAAGTCATGGTCTCCCCTCGAGGTGCAGGAGGTGAGCCAGATTCCCTCGCCGACGGTAGACCACTCCCTGTGGGTCCTCAAGGTGGTGGTACCAAATCAGCTGGTTGGCCACATGTCTGTTGTCGGCAAGGATGATTCTCTTTCGGGCGCAGAGCTCGGCCAGCTCGCGTTGCTCAGTCGCAAGATGGGGAATGGGGCCCAGGCTGCTGTTCTTCAAGGGCGTCTCGACAGGCGCCGCCAGCAGGAACAACCAGTACCACTACAAGTTCATGCCAATTCGTGCGATCGCCAGATCAAGACTTTGGAAAAGAAGTTACGTGGATAAATGGAACAATATCAAAAATGGGAACAATGGCTTGTGGAAAACAAGCAGTATCGGCCAGCTTCGTACCCAGTTGGCAGAGCAGTCAAAACGGTACCAAGAGTTGGTCGAGCAGATTCGCGTTTCACTCCAAGGTAACGATGTTCCTTCCAAGACAGAGTCGGCACCTCAACAAGTATCGCTCAAGACCTTCCTGGAGAAAGGTGCAGATATCATTTCATTCGCCGGTGATAATATGGAAGAACTTTCCGGAGTGGATCCCGAGATTTATGACGTCACAGACACGGGCCGCCAGGAGCTCGAGTCCAGAACGAATAAGTTACGCAAGGTACTGGCGGATGCGTCGCAGAGCTTGTTCGGAGAAGCGAAGAAGCATCTCGAGGAGCTCAAAAAGGCCCAGGCTAGCCACGTTCAGAGATTGTCCAAGAAGCGCAAAGGACCTTACGGTGAAGCCAAGGCTACCCAACCTCCTCCTCGCGCTGATGGTGCAGCTGAGAACGCCGGTGGTGAAGGCTGTGGCATGGGTGGCGGTAAAGGATCATCATGCAGTCAGGACGGACCCGACACTGTAAGCCAAAAGGCTCGAACTGATGAGCACTTGGCCCAGGCAGATGCCATCATCGGAGGCACGGAGTCAAAGGAGCCCCCCCCTGCCTAGGCATAGCGCAAGGCAGGGGGGCGTCCAGCAGCACACATGTACGCCTTCGGCTTCATCATCAAGTGAGCTCGCCAGTGAGACCGAGGGCTCGACCAGCAAGGCTGCTTGCGCAGCAAATTTTTTAGGTCATAACTGTAGTTATCAGAATGCTGACGCTCACCTCCAGAGAGGTGCCGACGCGTTCCCCTTATCTTCCAACGGGGCTCCCGAGCCCCTCGGCCCGCCTGTCTATGGGCCCAATTTTGGCCCTGGCCTGGACTCTGGCAGTCCCGGTTTTGTCTCCTTCAGGACCCCGTCCGAGCCCAGCCCAGGGGACATCGCTTTGTGTATAGAGACCTGCAATGACACCTCCTGGGGGTCGTGCAAAGAATGGTTGGCGCACACAAATTCTCACGTGATTGCTGTTCAAGAACATCATATTGCTTCGGATTCTGGCTGCAAAGAAGCAGCCGAGTGGTGCTTGAGGAACGGCTGGGAAGGCCTGTTCGCTCCCGCGTGCCCAGGCCGGGGTGAAGGTAGCAGTGGAGGTGTTGCTATCCTGGCCAGATCATTCCTGGGATTCCATGAACTTGTTCAGGGCTCCATCATATACCCGTACCGTGCAGTGGGAGGTATAATCCATCTTCCAGGGAGTTCGGAACACCCCTTCTTCCTGGCGTCAGTATATTTGCATCATTCTGAGGGCACGACGGACCGCAATTTGTCCATCTTGAGTGCAGTGGGCGCTGCCTCTACATTATACTCGAACGAAGCTGTGATCGCAGCCGACTTTAACATGTCTCCAGACGATGTTATTGCAGGAGGCTTCCCTGAGAAGCTCGGAGGGGACGTCGTGTTTCCGAAAGTTGAAGGTACTTGCAGCACTACGGGAGGGCCAAAAGTTCTGGACTTCTTCGTGGTCACCCCTGGGATTTACAAGGTTATTCAAGCCGTGGAAACGATCGACACGTCCCACATTACTCCCCATTCTCCTGTGCAGTTGATTTTGTATCCGAAGGCCTGCAGGATGCAAGCCCTCGCCTTTTCGAAGCCGCCCCCGATTGCGGCGGTCAAGCCTGTTGGACCTGACCCCAAACCTCCGCCTTGGGATAAACTTCGCGGCCTGGCCAGGGGTATCATTAACTCCTTGGTCCCTGGGGAGTGGGTCAGTAACCAGCTTGAAGGGCTTTCAAGGTTGTATGGCCGATGGGCCCGTATGGCCGAGGTTGAGGTTGCTGCTGCGGCCCAGGTCTCTCTGCCGTACTGGGGTTCCAGGGGCAAAATGCCGAAGCTTCGTTTGGTCCCTGTGTTCAAAGCAGATTCTTGCAAAGGCCGTCACCCCGAGTTGTTCGGCCTCAAGTGGTTCCTGCTGACTTTCAAGAAGTGGGCTTGCGCTTCGCCCTCTTCCAAGGAGCTCGGGCTCAAAGCTTCGCTTCTGTTGGACCCTCCTGCCGAAATGGAGGCTGGATTGTCTACATGCCGCGAATTGATTTCTCAGACGCAGGAATTTGTCCGTCTTGCGCAGAAGGAAGGTTCGGCTGAGTTTTTGGAAAGAGAGTCTCATCCTCAAGTTGACAATCCGTCCCAGTTTCCCGAGTTTACCCTGGATTCGGGGCCCCCCAAACCTGCTCACGTTACCACCACGGGTTTAGATGATGCGTACGCCGACCCTTTCGAATATCTGGACCAGGCCGAAGAGGCCATGCATGAGTGCCAGTTTGATGGGCACGGTTTCCCTCTTCCCCACGTTAGCCACACGCGGACTCGAAATTTGTTGGTTGGGGCTGAAGCCCCTAGGGACGTCTGCTGCGACCCGATTGCAGGTAGACACGATCAGGAGCGTCCGCTCCATCTAAATGATATTCTTCGCTGGCTGGAGGCCGCGGTGCCGGCGGCGCAGGGCAAGGCCATGACTGATGGACCAAAGGTTGGAAATCTTGGCTTCGTCACAACATCGAGTTAGGGGGAAGGAGTGCTCACCTCGCCCGTCGGCCCGCTGTGGGCTGGAAACCCTCGACGACTTTGAGTTCCTCGGGTGTTGTGGTTTCTGACCCCCTGTCCCTTGTCGAAGGGCAGGCACAAATTTTCTCTGACTTGTGGGGGGCCTCCAAGAGGCCTAGGCCTGCCATGGCCAGGAAAGTCACGGAACCTCTCCCTCTGATGTCGGTTGAATTTGTTAGGTCTGTCTCTAGGAAGTATTCCCTGAGGAATGCTTGCGGTCTGGATGGGTTTCATATGCGACATTATTTCTGGATGAGTGATGATTGTCTTGAAACGGTTTGCTATGTCATGTATATCATGGAGTTCTGTTCAACCCTTCCAGCACAACTACAAGTTGTGCAACTTGCGCTTCTTATGAAACCCTCGGGAGGCTGGAGGCCTATAGGTCATTTCTGCTCTGTCTACCGACTCTGGGGCCGCTGTAGACGATGCTATGCCCTTCAATGGGAAATGCAGTATCAGAGGAGTTTCTATGCTGGTCAGTCTTTTGCTTCAGCCAGTGATGTTGTATGGAAGCAAAGCTCCAGGGCAGAAACCTCCAACTCGTCTGGGAATGTAAATGCTACTCGTCTGTGGGACATGGCCAAGTTCTACGAAGGTATATGCCTCAGTCGGCTAGAGTATCACTGCATAAAGCTCAACTTCCCCCCTGCTTGTTTCCGCTCGGCCATATCCTCGTATCAGTCGGCTCGCTTCGTGTGCCTCGCTGGATATGTCTCGGGACCCTTCTGCGCCATGAAAGGGGTTTTCACTGGGTGCAGCTTCGCTACTTCGTTTGTTAAGGTATACACTATCGAGGCTTTTACCAATATCGAGTATCCTAGCAATGTATCGTTCGACCAGTACATCGACGATAGCGCTGTGTCTGCTGTTGGATCGGTCTCAGAAGTTGTGCATGGTCTCAAGAGTGCCAGTACTCAGCTGTTTCAAGCTATCACGCACGATTGTGGCTGCAAGATTGCTGTCGGCAAAGCCGCACTTGTGAGCTCCAGTCATGCTGTCACTAGGGCTATGCGCAGGTTCCTGGGGCCTTACGCTGACACGGAGACCGACAGCGCGGCCAACTTAGGCATTGACGATGCGGGTGGCAAGCCCAGACGTGCAGCCCGCCGAGGTACCAATTTCAGTGCAAGAGTCGAGCATCTGAAGCAGACGACCAAACAGACTGTCAGGATGAAGTGTGGTCTTGGGAAGTATTCTAGCCGCATTTGGATCACTGGGGCGCTCCCTGGTGTTTTATACGGTTCTGAAATCAATGGGTTATCTGATTTTGAATTGTTGAAGATAAGGAGGGAGGCAGACAAGGCTCTTCGGCCTAGTGCCAAAGGGCGCTCTCTCACGGCGACGATGATATGCCATAATGACCATGTCTGGCTAGGGGCTGTATCACCCATCCTTCGATATGCCAAGGAGGTATGGGCACTACAGACACATCCCTACCCTTACTCACTAAGTTGGGCACAATTGCGTGAGGGATGGGATGTGGTGTTTGCTCGGCCTGAGCCAGTGTGGAGGCAAGTTTCAGGACCCCTCTCAGCTTTAAGACTATCGCTGAAGAGAATCAGATGGCATATGACTGGTTTCGTGACGTGTGTAAATGACGTCGGCGAGTCCTTTCTTCTCACTGTTGTTCCTCCTGCAATGGTCAAGGAAATGCTCCACGCAGCTTCGCTTCGCAGTCTCGAACGTGATGCGGCTGTCAAGGCCAAAGGTGAGTGCCCTCGGCTCTGTTTCGACATCGTGCGCAATCGCTTGAGATCCTCCAAGATACCTAACCTCGGCGCAAAGGTTCCATTCGGGCTCTTGCATGCGAAGCAGCTTGGGCCTATGACCGCGCAGAAAAAGCAGGCTATCTAGTCAACAATATGTGTGCTCTGTGTGGGCAGAGAGGGGATACTACTTTCCACAGGCTCTGGTGCTGCCCTTCTGTTGCCTCGTTGCGAGAGGAGCTGGTGGAGCCTGATATTCTGAGGATGGCCGCTGACGCGGATATGTCTGACCCCCTCGACTACCTGCTTTTCAACAGGGGCCTCTTCCCACACCCTGGCGATATCTTCCCTAGGCCTGCTAGCGAGAGTGGGCCCATTCAAGCTCGCATGCTCTGGGACGAACCCCCCAGGATGGTGGCACATTTGCAGGTAACATTTTTGTCGATGGCAGCTGCCTTCGGCACGAGATTCGCGAATTGTCCCGTGCGGGTTATGGGCTCGTGGCTCTGGGCGATGGTGGTCGTAGGCGTGGCAGGCTCCTCGGGCCCGTGCACGCCCCCTTCCCACAGACGTCTCAGTGCTCTGAATTTGCGGGAATCGCCCGCGGTGGAATGGAGATAGGGGGTCCTTCCACTTTTTTCACGGACTGTGCTAATCTTGTTCGCCAGTGTGAAGCCCCCTCTGTTGTGCAGCTCAGTTATAAGCGTCCTTTCGCGGGGCTAATGATGTTGTTTAGGGTTGGGGCCTCTCTCGTCGAGTCGGTCGTTAAAGTCCAAGCCCATCTGGACCCGCTGGAAGCGGGAATTTCAGACCAGGAGCGCTGGCTGCGCACTGGGAATTCAAGGGCCGATGAGGCCGCCAAACTCGCTGCTGTTTCTCATCCAAGGGCGCCCGACAATGAGCTCAGAGAGCTCGACCTGCGCATTCGGATTTCCAAGGCGGCGTGCGCTTTGGCGGCCAATGTACTTCCCAGATGGCCCCGCCTTGATTTGTCGGATGCCCCATGGATTGCCCCGCCTCCCGAGCCCAAGGAGCCCCAGGGTCCCCCCCACGAGTGGGCTTGCGCCTCCTTGGGCGCGCGCAGTCTCTTGCGGTGTCAGAACTGTCTGCATGGGCGCACGGTCGAGGGTTCGGACCGCCCCCCTCCGCCAGGTGTTTGTGATGATTGTTTCTCGACTGGACGGCCCAGTCTTGCGGGATTTAGGCCACGTGCCTGTCACCATCCCCGTTTCGAATGGCACGGTGATTACAGTTTGTATCCGTTGCTGTTCCTGCGCCGCTCACAGCCATGTTCGAGGCTTGGCTAAGGAGTGTGTAAAGCCCACGCCCAAGCAGAGAACCTTGTTCAATCGCATCTGCAGGGGACGGCACCCACAAAGGGATGACCTCACTGTGGGGCCTGTGCCGTGGAGCTAATTTCTCGCCTCGTAGTTCACGTCAAAAAAAAGGTCCTGCGCCCCCCACGCCCAAGCCTCCGCGGTCTTGCGGGATCCCCTGTGAAGTACGCACGCCACGCCGTCGACGGCGCATGGCTCAGTGCACGTCGCCAAGGCCCAGGGCGCATAGAAGTCAAGGATGTACTTGCGGTTTTCGCCTTCCCACATGCGCGGTCGACGCTCGAACCGCAAGGCAAACGGCGCGAATGCCGCGCGTCCTATGTAGGAACCCTCCGACAGGATTTCCCTCATGAGCGCCATAACTCTGTCAGGCACCCTCGCCGCCACTGCGGCCTCCATCTCTGGACCGTCTTCCAGGGGTACAACTGTCTCTGGTGCCAGGGGTGGCGCCGCGACCCGCGGGCGCAAGGCCGCGGCAGTGGGCGCCCCCACTGCGGCTGCTGCCCGTGGGTCTGGGCAGGGGAACAAAGCGACGTGCGTCTTGGATCAGCTCTCCTCCAGCGGTCGCGCTGGTGGCATGCGCGCTGCAAGTGGCGCCTGCGTGCCAGCTGCCACCCCTTCAGGAGCTCCACCCGCAACTGCGGGTTCTGCCAGTGGAGGAGGTGCTTCTGCTGCGGGTGCGGTTGACTACGGCGCAGGATCGCCAGGAGCTGATGGCCCTGCGGGGGCGGCGGTGTCCGATGCAGCTGCTCCTGGTGCTGCGGGAGCCGCAACTGCGGCGGGTGCAGAAGCTGCTGGAGGGAGCGCTGTTGCTGGAGGGGGACGTGGTGGTACTGCGGGCGCTGTCGCCGGATCTTGAGCTGCTGCTGCCGCTGCGGGGGCATGTGCTGGCGCTGCTGCAGCGGGTGCTCCTGGTGCTGGTGCTGGAATTGCTGCTGGTGCTGGAATTGCTGCTGCCGCTGCGGGAGCAGCAACTGCGGGCGGTCCAGCTGCGTCTGGCCGCCACGCAGTTGGCCGCAGGTGAAAACTCGGCGGCTCTACGTCGCCGTACTGCGACAACGACCACTTCGCCTTGCACGGAAAATCCGCACAAGCGTGCACCTTTATCTTTTTGGGGCAATGGCCGCCGCAACTGCGGCTCAGAATGTTCGCGACCCCCGTGGTGCCGTACTTAGTCTTCCTCGGTGGCGCCCCGCTGTCGTAACAGGGCCACTCCACCTCGAAATGCTCGCCGTCCTCGTGGCCGTGCCATGTTTGGCCCACCGGGGCGTCCACGGGCGCCCGCGTGCCGAGCGGCTCGGGCCTGGCACGCGGCCGCGGGCATGACAGCGAAGGGCGGGAGTGGGTGGGAAAGGAGAAGAAATGGCAAGGGCAATTAATTAGGAGGAGGGGGGAAGAAGCAAGGGGAGAAAAAAAAGGCGCAGGGGAATACACATACATGCGTTGAACACCGCTCGCGCGGAAGCCCCACTCATCTCGCGCACAAGGTTTGTATGCATCTCTACGAAGCTCTGCGTCTGCGTGCACCCAGTGAGCACGCGGGGGTGTGTTCTCGTGAAACACCCCAACCCCTCAAAAAAACAAGCGCCTTCTGGCCCTCGGCTCGGAAAGCCCACTCAACCCCGCAACTGCGGCGTTCATTGCCTCAGTGCCCGCGCCCCCGTTCAGCCCCGCAACTGCGGCGTCGCCGCAACTGCGGCCAGTTCGGTTTCGAGCTCAGAGCAGGAGAGACGGGGCGGCGACGTCGAGGTAGTCCAGGGCCGCCTGCTTCCTTTGCTCGTCCGTGATTCTGACCCAGTCGTAGTCGTACGCCTTTGCATCCCTCGCTGTCTCCCATTTCTTCTTGGTCAGTTTCTTCACCTCCATCTCGATCGTCTTGCCGCGGTTGGCGCGCTCGCGCGTGATGGTGGCCGCCCGAGCGCCTTTGAAGTTCCATGCGACGGTGTAACCAGCCCCGCTTCCCTGCGCCGCGGGGGGCCCGTCCGCGACTGCGGCTTCGTCCTTATCGCCGTCCGTGATGTCGGGCACCCCGCCGAGGCTCACGTCGTCCATGATCGTCAAAATCAACCACCCAAGGTCTTTAGCGTCGAGCCACAGCGTCCGCCGCTTGAAGCTGGCCACCCGCACGTGGCGAACGTCCTTGTCGTCTGGAAACTTCAACTGGCTCCTGGCGGGCATCTGCGCGCAGTGCACAGCGGACGCGCGTCTGTCCGCAGCCTCGCCTCTTGGCAGGCCAGTCTTCGAGGCATGGTGGGAGCTACGCTCTCCCGTCCTCTGCTTCTTGGTGGGCGTCGCAGTCGCGGCCTGCCTCCTCGTGGCGCCCGAAGCACTGACCAAGACCATCATTGGGTCATCTTCACCATCTCTCTCATCGTCGCTCTCCTCGTCCGCAACTGCGGCGCCTTCCTGTTTCGCCAGTGTGTCCTTGAGGTCCTGCCAGACCTTGGAAGCTTTCAACGCTCCTGCCGTTGGTTTTCCCCTCGCGCACACCTTCAGCAACCATTTCTTCTGCGTGTTCACGTGCGCGAACGTGATTAGCCCAAGGGGCCCTGCGTCAAGCACTCTGACGTCCTTCTCGGGGAGGGGGGTTGTCTGCGGAAGCCGCCCCCCGTGGATGCACAGGGCCATCTGCGCCTTCACAGGGCTCCATTCGCTCGAAGAACCCATGTCCGCTTACTGCGGATGGCCCTACCGCAACTGCGGGAAACCAGGGCCGCGCGGGCAGCGAAGTCGCGTCCGAGAGGGGTGCGCTTTGAGCCAGACGGCGCCTGGACTGACTCTGCGGGGAGACCCTGCATCGATTGTCACGCCCCCATCCGCGCATGTGCCGCCCTTCCGTCTGCGCGCGCCCCCCCGAGGCCCCCCTTTGCGAGAGCGTCCAAAGCAGTCCCGGGGGACTGCTTTGAACGTTTGCGCCCAGGGGGGTGTTTCGGGCGGCCGCATGGCCCGATGAGCTGCTGGCTGTTCCCGCGCAAGGGGGGCGGGGAGCGGAACGGGGCGGAGGGGGGCGCCCAGATGGCGCGAGGAGGGCGCTCACGTGCTCTCCGGAACAGGCGCGACAGCAGTGAGGGCAAACGCTTTTTCCGCATGGGACTCGGAGCTTCGGTCGTACCTCAGTACGTGGACGTCAGCAATCCGCGACTGCGGCGACACTTGACGGTCTCCTCAACCAAACAAGCCACTACTGCAGCACTCCGCCACTGCGGTCGCAAGCGATATGATTCAGCAGCGAGTGGCGCCTGAACGCCCGCCACTGCGGTTTCGGAAAACCACCGAATCAAGGAGCGAATTCGTAGAGCAACCGCCACTGCGGTTTCTTAGAGCGACATCTTGCCTTTATCGTCGAAGCCACTCCTCGTCTTCTTCGACGGCGGTTGCCCCGAAACCTTGCCCTTTGCCCTTTTGTTCGCATCCGTCCTCCACGTCTCCTCGACCGCCTTCTTCTTCTGTGCGGCGTTGGGCCTCGCCTCCCAAAGGAGTTCTTCTCCTGGCCTGATGTCCGTAGTATTCACCTGCACGGGCAGCTTCGCGGCGACCACTAGCCCGCTTGGTCCTGGAACACACACGGCCAGCTCTTTGTCGTTCCTCTGGTGGAGCTCTTGCTGCGTGACTCTGTTGACGGCCCAGAAGAGGTGCATTGTCTCTTGAGCATCCCAGTTCCACGTTCTCAACCGCACATCGTGGTCTGCCACCTCGGCGGGCGTCTTGTCCGCAGGGGGCTTGAACTCTGGCAGCAGGTAGAAGGTCTTGATTGAAGGCGCATCTGGTCCTCCTTTGACCCAGACCTGCACTGGCACCCTCTCGGGGCGCGCGCTCGTGGACAGCAGCTTGGACGCCTTTGGGGCGCATGGCCGCAACTCGATGGAGTGTGCCTCGTGTGCGGCGGTTGCCTGGACGGTGCGCTTGCCCGTGTCGGCGTCTTGGAGCACGTCCACTTTCGCTTCCGCAACTGCGGACTTGTGGCGCGCCCAAAGACACAGCGAGACTGCGCCTGCAAGAGCAGGCTCCTGTCCTAACTCCTGGGCTGCCGCTGAACACTTCCATTCGTCGATTGGCAATGGGAAGGATCCGAGGCTCGTGGCCGTAGCGCCCCTGCAGTCCTGTTGGTTCGTGGGTAGGTGCGTATTGGGATCAAAGGAAATGACCCTCGGCTTCAACTCGTCCTCCCTGGAGGCCGTTGCCTTTCCCGCAACTGCGGGCTTGTCGGCGTCCGCGGGCGGCAACGCGTTGAAATCAAACCAAGCGGGCTTTTCGTTTCCGACAGGCAGCTCTTCCACAGCCTTCGTGAGCTTTTCCGCGTGGGTCTTCGGCTGCAGCAGCTCCGTCGCATCCCTGCAGGCGCGGACGAGCGCATGTCGAAATTCGATGACACTTCGCGCCTTCGGCGAGGTGTCCTTCAGGTACTGCGCGTAGCTGTCCGCGGTCAGTATGCCGACATTCGCCTTGAACTCCAAAGCCTTGTCCTTTCCCATGTCCTGGAGAGCGGGGCTCAGCGTGCGATAGTACATGCGGAGAACGGCGTTCATGTCCTGCAAGAAGTCCAGCGTCTCACTCTTCGTCCAGGCTGCTTCTGGATCAGGGCACCACGCGGCGGTGGTCACCCCGCGCTTCTTCGGAGGCGCGTTCCGGTAGCATCGCATGAGAATCGCAATTTTGACCCACGGAACGCGGTCGGGAAGCGCGGCAGCGATCCCAAAGGCACCGAGCCGAAGGGCCCTTCTCTTCGAGTTCACGTACACCTCGCAGAACTGGAGCAGTAGGTGGATGAACTGCGCTTTCGTGCTCCCGAGCCCAACGACAAACGAAAACAATTCAATGAAGTCGGGGTCCTGAACGACACGATCGAGTTCGAGCATCACTGACGTCCTCACGTCTTCAAAGGCCACCTGGTCCGCGACTGCGGCGTCGAGCGCTGCGTCAACAGCCTTGCGCAGGACGCTGAGCGCTGTAACCTCAGTCGTTCGCATCGCAAAGTCCGCCCCCTTATTGAGCGACTGGCTGATGAGGGAAGCGCCAGTGGGCTCCTCGACCATGATTCTCCAGCTGAGCACTTCCATGAGCATACCCTCCTGCGTGAGCTTCTTGGCCACAGCGTCGTATTCCGCCACTGCGGCCATATTGATGTTGCCATCCTCATCAAGCACGCGCTGCAGCCTGGCGCGCTCTTCCTCCGTTAACTCCATGCCCGCGGGGATGGGCCGCCGGGCCCCTGCAACGATTGCCCGCAACACGAGGCACAAGTGGGAATGCGACAACGTGCCATACGCTATGTCTGACCCGCTACTGCGGTCGAAGCACGCAGCGAGGTGCCCTGTCGCTTTCTTGACATTGTACTCGGTGTACGTCTCGAAAGCAAGTTGTTTCGCTTTCGAGTCGGAAACATCTGGACGCATGCGCCCTCGTGGTCGGCTTCCGCTTGCGAAAATCCAGACACGATGATTTCCACAGCGAGCTCCCGAACCCTTTCCTGCTGAGGGTAGTGGCCGCCCCGGTTGTTCAGGTGCGGGGCCAGCAAGACCACGGGGATGCGCACCTTCTTGCTCCCGTCCCTGAATTTCGCCCTAATCGCGGTGGCCTTCTGAAAAATCCCCCGCGATCCGTCCGCCACTGCGGCTCCCACCTTTTCGTTTTGCTCGCCTTTCCAGAGGCTGTCACTCATTGCCCGAGCCGCGCCCACGGCCGACACTTCCGCAACTGCGGAAAACGGCCCCAAGTGCGTCGCCTGTGGCACTGGCTGAGGGTGAGGGGCCCAAAGACTTCCTGAGCCCAAAATTCTGCGGCATGTTTCAAAGTCTGGTCTGGTCAGGGTCTGGTCTGGGTCTGGTGGTGGTGGTGATGATGATGGTGATGGTGGTGGTGGTGATGATGATGATGATGGTGATGCTGGTGATGATGATGATGATGCTGATGCTCGGTCGGAGGTGAGTCGTTCGGGCCCCTCAGTCTGAGGGGCACGAACGACCCACCTCCGACCACTTCGGAGACCAAACGATTCACATCAGACCTCAGCAAGAGCAATGGGCCAGAAGTACTAGGACTACTACTACTAGTTCTTCTACTTTTACTACGACTACGACTACTAGTACTACTAGGACTACACCTACAACTGCCACTACCACTACCACCACCAGTACCACGACCACTACCAGCACATACCAATAACACTCCTACCACGACCATACCACTACCACTACCACTACCACCACCAGTACCACGACCACTACCAGTACATAGTTACCCTAATTACCACCGCCGCCCCCCTCCCTGCGCGCGCCTTTTGCTCTTATGGGCACCCTGCGCCCGAGGAAGGGCACGCGTCCTTCCTCCCTGCGCAAGGTCGCACCGCAACTGCGGGCCCTCCGACAACGCCAGCCGCAACTGCGGTCTTTCCCACGCCGACACATGCACTCAAGCAGCCAGCAAGCCTCTGACACCGCAACTGCGGGCCCTCCCAGCACATCGCTCCGCAACTGCGGCCATGCGCGCCGAGTCCGCCACGGGCGCGCGCGTGCAACAAGAAGTGCGGCGCAAGAAAGAAACGCCCGCAACTGCGGGTCCGCTTACCTCCGCGGTTTCTCCTGGTAGTGCTTCCCTTTCTGGCCGCTTCGCCCGCGCCCTAGGAAGATGATGTGCTGGTGGACGTCTTCCCGCCAGTGGTCCTGGAAAGTCTTGGGGTAGAGCATCTTCTGAACGACCTTGCCGATGCGGGGCAGCGCTTGGAGGCCGAGACGTCGCCGTATTCCGCTACTGCGGTCACTGTCCTCCCGCCGCTGCGGCGTGCACTCAGGTGCAACCCAGCGCCGTGCGATGTGGGACTCGGTAGTGCGAAGCATCCAGTAGGGGGGCCAGAGAGGCTCATGATCCGCGCGCTACCCTGCGCTGTCGGCATGGTAGTCTGCAATGCGCACGTCGCTCGGGCCAATGGGGGCCATGTAGTTGGGATGCATGACGCGTGCACCAGATTTGATGCCTCCGAACAGGGCGGGCCACGCGCGGAACGGAACTCCGATCGGGCACTTGTAGCTCGCGCCGCAACTGCGGCAGAAGCCAGAGAACTGCTCTAGCGGGACGTCGAAGAGGCCGCGCAGGAAACGAACATCTTGGGCATGGATGGTTTCGACGGCTTCCATCACGAAAGACTTCTCCCAACGTGTTTGTTCTGCTTGCGTGATTTTCGGTTGAAGAGGATGGGGGGCCTCGTGCCTGGTCATTGCGGCGAAACCGAGCACCGCGGCAGGATTCCCCTCGTTGCCCTTCAGGCGAAACCGCACGATCGTGAGGGCGTGGGTGGCCCCAACGACTGACACCGCAACTGCGGCCTCACTGACAAAGTGCGGGCGCCACGAGGCCGGTCTTGTCGAAGAGCTCCGCCATCATCCAGTAAGGCTCGCCGCTGCTGCCGGGCCTGTTCTTCACCGCGATGGCGTCCACGACGGCGCCGTGGAAAGTCTCATGAAGGGGCGCGGGGTCCGCTGACTGCGGTTACTCCCGAGGCCCAAGCACCTCGATGTCCCACGCGACGATGAAAGATCCCCGGTTTTTGGGCATCGACAGCGGCGAAGACGTCCTGCTTGGTGGCCGCGGCAGTGATGGCCAGCGCGTTCACAGTCATGGCGAGGGTGGGCGGCACGGGGAGGCCGGCCTCTGTCCGGGCGGGCCCCTGGCCCCACGTGGGCGCCGCCCCCATGTGCCTGATTCCCTGGGTCCGCTGCTTCTTGCGCGGTGGCTGCTCGGAGTCCCGCAACTGCGGTTCCGCGCTGCCCCGCGACTGCGGTTCCGAAGGAAGCTGCAGGGGAGGCGATGTATGAGACGCCACAGGACAAGGCCTCTTCTGCGCGAACCGAGCCTTCGACGCGGCCGCAGGGGCTTGTCCTCGGGGGCAGTGGCCGAGGCGGCCGTCTCCTTAGAAGCGGCCTCGTCTTCGGGCCCGGGCGAAGACGAAGAGAGAGGTGCCCCCGCAACTGCGGCCGGACCTGTCGCGTCAAACGGACTAATAGGCATTTGCGCAACTGCGGTCCTGGTGGAAGCTTTGACAACTGGCGGCGTCGGGCCCCGCGCGCGCAACTGCGCTCTGGGAGCTCCGCGCGCGCGGCGCAACTGCGCCTCCCTGCGCCTCGGGGCACTCCGAGACCGCTCGCGCGGCTGCGCCGCGGAGGAACTTGCGCCTGTCGGCGGCGGCCGCCGCCGATCCCCGCTGCAACTCGACGCCGAAGTCGCCTCGCGCGGCGCTCGCTCGGGGGATCCGCCACTGCGGCTTTCTCCTCCCCAAAGGCTACTGCGGCTTCCTCCTCCTCGGCTGTGTGGCCTCGCTGGGGGGATTCGCTACTGCGGTCCCCCCCCCTTGCAAAGCGCGTTTGCAGGCGGCCCCTCAGCGCCGCCAGCATCTCCTCATGGGCGACCTCCAACTGCGGCATGCCGTCGCGAGAAGCGCGCCCCCCCGACAGATGCTCGGACACGGCTGCGGCGAATGAGAAAGAGGGCGACGGGTGCGAAGGCCAGAATCGGCAATTACGAAGGAGGACAGCGAGGAGGACGACGGAGGGAAGGAGGCCTCAAGAACGCAAGCGCGGCAATTAGGACAGGACTGGGGGGGGGGGGGGAGGAGGGGCGCGCCGAAGGAGAATCGAGGAGAGATAGAAGACGACAAAGTGGGACCAAGGGGCCTGACATTGACGAAGGGGAATCCAGAAGAGATAACTAATTAGGCGACGACAAGAGCAAGACAAGATGAGCCGTGGAGCTTTTCTTCGCGACTCTTCGCGCGAGAAGCCGCGCGCCGCAACTGCGTTTCCGCCTGCCGCAACTGCGGACAAGCCCAGATAATTGCCGACGGACTCAAAGGACGTGAAGCGCGGACGAACCGCCTGCTGAGTTCACCCGCAACTGCGGGCGAACGCATGCGGAATGCGAGCGGGGGCGCCGCAACTGCGGACGACGACGCGCGAAGCGAGTGAAAGGATCGCGGTGTCACGAGATCGGTTTCCGTAACTGCGGTTTCAAGCCCTCTCCCGCCTCGGTTGTGGCCCAGCTCCTTTGGTTGCGTCGAACCGCCCCGATATTGGCTTGGCGTGCAATCTCTTGTAGTATGCGTACGTGCCACGCCCCTCGCTCTTGCCGAGGCCCGCCCCCGGGGGCTGCGCGGGCCCCCAGTGAGGCTAAACCTCGTGCAGGCTGAACTTCGGACTGGACCATTCCGGGTGAACGCGAATGCCTGAGCCGTCGTCGCGGATGAGGACGAAATCCCACACGGGCAAGCAGACTGCCTGCGCTTCTCCTCTGTCCACCCCTTTGGCGTGCCTATTGTGGTCGTAACTGCCGGGGCACGGCCGAATCTCGCACCTGACCAATCCGCGACTGCGGTCGTTGTCAGGGCCGCGCACGACGAGTTCCATTGTGGCCGCGTCCATCTGCGCGGCCAGCTGCAGCCAAGACCACGGGACCAGTTCTGCGCGGCCCCACTCCCAGCCCCTGTTGTCCTGCGCCGCTCCGCGCCCGCTGCGCTTGATAATGCGCGAAATCGCCTCCACAACTGCGGGGTCAAAAACAGGAAATCGGCTGTTGAAGGGGTCAGCTGGGTTTTCGCACTCGTCGCGGTAGTACTTCAAGGCCGCGTTGCGCTGCTTATAGTTGCCATGCCAGCGCAAAGCGTAGGTTTGGAAGTACTCCAACGTGTACACCCCAGGGCGGTTTGCGTCCGCAGCTGCGGCACCTCCTCGCCCTGGGACATGCGCCACTGCGGTTTTTCCCCTTGCCCTTCGCGTCGTCTGCCGCTCGCCCTGTGGGGGCGCCCTCTCCTTGGACGTGCGCAACTGCGCCTTGCCATTGGTTTTCGCGGCCGCCTTCCCATCCGCACCAGCGGCCGCCTTCCCAACCGCTCCAGCGGCCGTCTTCCCATCCGATCCAGCGGCCCTGCTCGCGTTCGCCCGCGCCCTCTCCTCCACCGCTGGCGCGGCCCTCCCAACTTCCACTGGCGCCATGAGTTCCGCCGCCACCCTCCTCTCCGCATTGCCAACCTCCGCCGCCGAACTCCCATCCGCGACTGCGGTCAACTCCGTCGCCGTTGCCCCGTCCATCCCTTTGCCATGCGCCACTGCGCCAATCTCCGCCTTGCCATCCACCGCTGCGGCCATCCCCGCCGCCCCATCCGCCACTGCGGTCGCCCCGCCATCCACGGGCTGCCCCATCGCCGCCTCTGCCCCATGGAGGCTCCGCAACTAAGGCCTTATTTTTCTCTGCTTCCTCCAGGGCCGCCGCTTCGCACATATTTGCCAATATGTGCAATTCTCTGTCCATCCTGCACAGGCGCGAGCCCGCGCCGCCGCCGACGTCGGCGCTGGTTTGAGCCGAGCGGCGCTGCTTGAGCCGAGCGGCACTGGGGGGGGAGGGCGGGAGGGATAATACAACGAGGAGGATCGGGGGGGGGGTGGTCGAGAGCCCATTTTTCCAGGGCGCCCCCCCCCGTGACCGCTTCCTCGCGGCGGGGGGGGGGGCAGGGCCCAGGGGGGTGGTCAGAACGCGCCCCACCAGAGCGCCCCCCCGCGACCGCTTCCCGCGGCGGGGGGGGGGCGCCCCAGAACCCAGGGAGGGGGACAGAACGCGCCCCTCCAGGATGCCCCCCCGTGACCGCTACTCGAAGCGGGGGGGCGCCCTGGAAGAACGGCGACGACGGCGGCGACGGCGACGACGGCGGCGACGGCGACGACAAATACAAACATATTTACCAATAGCAATCTATATACATATATATATATACACATATGTATGCAAACATACATACATACATACATACATACATACATACATACATACATACATACATACATACATACATATGTATGCAAACACCCCCGAAGGCAGAGGGGCAGAGGGGAATCTTCGATTTTGGAAGAATTACTCTGGATCGCCGCAACTGCGGCTTTGTTGTCCCGCTGGGCCTCCAGAGGCCGAAACTGATGAGAAAAACCTCGCCGATCCTTCCTCGAACCCCTCCCCCTCCTCCTTCTCCTCCACCTCCCCCCCCCTCTGGGCACAGCGTGGCGACGGACAGGAACCATCGGCGCACCTTGCAACAGACCTCTCCGCCTTCTCCTCCTCCTCCTCCTCCTCCTGTTCCTCCCTGCGCTCTTCTGGCCAGAAATCCGCATCGTTCAAAGCAGTCCCAGGGGACTGCTTTGAACGATGCCTAGCGTTCAAAGCAATCCCCTGGGACTGCTTTGAAACGACCTCGATCGTCCTCATTATAAGGGCTTCTGGATTAGCGCCGCGCACATTCGTTTTAACACACTGCCACAGTTTCACACATTGAGGGCAGGTCGTTTTCAAACTGTAGTTTTCGCCTTAGCGCCGCGCATACTCGTGCCTTCGTCTCTCAGAAAATGCAGCACTTTCGCGGATTGAAGGCGGGCCGTTTTCAAAATGTGGCTCTCGGCTCAGTTTGAGGGCGGGTCGTTTTCTAAATGTGGTGCTCGCCTTAGCGCCGCGAGCATGTGTTCTTAAACATCAAAGGAGGTTAAGTGATTTTCGTGCTTAACATGCCAGACATGATGTTCTCGAGCGACTCCGGATTATCAAGGCGCAGCAGTGATGTTAACTCGAGATGTTGAGGTCCCCGGAAGAGCGTTCCGGTACAATTCAGGACCGCCAGCGCGTAACAGTCTGGTTAACTCGTGGCGTTGGGGTCTTGGGAACGGCGCCGTGGCACGCATCAGGATTCTCACACGGTTGCTCCCCAACGGGGCATTTCCTTCAGTGGAGACGAACCCTTGTAGGGGCTGTGGAAAAAAAAGGGAGCTTGGAGGGGGGGTGTCTTCCAACGTCGTGGATGATCTTTGGGCTCAGCACTGGTCCTCCTCCCCCTCCTCCTCCTCTCCCTCCCTCGCGTCGGAGCCCTGGGCGGGGCCAGTCAGTCCACGTGCCCGGGTGAACGCTGTGATGGCCCAGGCGGCTGTGCCCCCCGTGGGCACCTCCCCACCGCGCAGGTCGGGGCGCCGCGCTCGCGGGCCACGGGTAATGATCATTCGGGGGTGGTCAAGTTTCGAGGGTCTGGCGGGGATGAGCAACGATTGCTGCCCCGGGGAAGGCGATGCCAGTTATCTATCAATAATGACGATGATGATGATGATGATGATGATGATGATGATGATGATGATGTTGCTGATGATGATGATGAGGATGATGAAGATGATGATGATGATGGTGACGGGGCTGAACCTAAACGGTGTTTTTCGTTTTCGTTATGTTTGCGTTGTCCCTCGCTTCTGTCTTCGGTTCGCCTGTGCCGCAAAACGAAATCGAAACGAAAACGGCCCACGGCATCGCCAAAAACACCGTTTAGGTCCACCCCTAGATGATGATGACGATGATGATGATGGTGATCCTGGACGCTCGTGTAGATTGACCTAGGAGATCTTGGCACAAGACTGACTCGAGAGATCTCGAGGCTCGTGGCTACAACTTGCCTGCGCAAGAGAGGTCCTTGGCCGTTCTGACCAAGAAACATGCGATGATGGCAACTTCGATTCGCAACTTCCCCCGTGGAGTATCAACTTCGGCCTCCGCGCCCCTCTCCACAATTGAATCCTACTGAACCGGGATTTTAACAATAGAGAGGGGGAAAAGGAAGGGGGGTATGTTTTATTATCCGGGCACCGGGTCATCCATGTCAGCGCCCAAGGGCGGCAGCGGGCCCGCCCCGGCAGCCCCCAGCGTCCGCGAGAGGGGCGCCCCCCCTTCCACGCTCGGCGAGGCGGCGGCCGCGATCACGGCCGCGGCTACTAAGGAAGCTCAGACCGAGGCCGGCGTCGCTGTGGCGAAGTGGCGTAAGCGCTTCACAGCTTGGGGGGCCGCCACGGCCGCCTTGGCCGCCCGCCGGATGCGACCGGAGCGCTCGGCCCCTGCGTTTTCGGCGGCCGATATGCGGGCCGAGTGGGCCCGGTGGTGGGACCCGCCCGCTCCCGCGGCGCCGGCCCGCGACGACCCGACCTGCGATCCGCCTGCGGCCCCGCCGGTTGCCCCCGACTGGGCGGGCGCCGCCTCGGACTGGGGGGCCCCCGCTGTCCCCCCTCCCTGGCTTTGGGACCCCCCTCCCTGGAGGCTTTCTGCGACACCCTCGGCTCCGCCGAGGGCGGCCCCGGCTGGGACGGCTGGGAGAGCGCGGAGCTCAAGGACATGGTCACCCACATCCCCTGGCTGATCTCCGAGTTACACGGTATCCTCACCGAGGCTATACTGGACGACCAGGACTGGCCCGCGGAGCGCCTAGCTGCCTTCGCCTCTGTTAAGGTGGCGGGCATCCCGAAGCGCGGCTCCGACGAGTCTCGGCCGGTTGCTGTGGCGCCGGTCTGGCTCCGGGCCTGGCACTCGGTCCTCCTCCCTGACCTCCCCCCGCCCCCCCCCGAGGCTTTTGGTGAACGGGGTGCCGTCGCGTCCGCGGCGGACTGGGCTGCCGCCCCGGGCCGCGCCGGGGCCGAGGTCGATCTCACTAAGGCTTACGATTCGATTTCGCACTCGGTGGCTGCTGAGGCCCTGACCCACTTAGGGACGCCTCCGCCGGTCGTCCGGTGGCTCAGGCACACGTGGGCCGCCCCTCGCGTCTGCTGTGTCGCCGGGACCACGGCCCCGGCCATCCACCCTACGACCGGCATCCCTGCCGGTTGCCCCTGCTCGGGCCGGGTCCTGGGGGCCGTGTTGCTTCCTTGGCATTTCGCCATGCGCACGCTCACTGAGGTCCGGTCCTGGTCCTACGTCGACGACCGGAGCCTGAAGAGCTCCGACGTGGAGGCCCGCTCCCGGGCCCTTGGGGTGACGGCCTCGCTCGACGGCCGCCTCGGGCTCCTGGAGAACGCCGGCAAGCGGCAGCTCTGGGAAGAAGACGAGGACACGGAACACCTGGGCATCCGGGCCTGCCCCGGGAGCCATCTGGTGTCCCCCCCGGTCCCGGGGCCCCGCGACGGTTGGGGGGTCATCGAAGATGCTACGCGCAAGCTGCTGCTCATACCCGGCAGCTCTGGCATCCGTTCCCTGACGGCTGTCATGTCCGTGGCTTCGAAGTACAGGTGGGCCGTTCCCTTTGTGGAATGTCCCCCCCCCTCTCTGGTCAAGCTTACCTTCTGGTGTGTCGCTCGCACCCGGTGCACTTGGTGGGACCAACGACGGTGGTGGGCCGAGCGCCTTGAGCTCCACCCCATCTTCGGCACCTCTCTCCAGGCCCTCCGCCTGGCCGCTCGCTTTCCCCGTTCGCCCCTCTGGCGCTCGTGCGTGGCTCACCACGCTGACTCGTTCGGGCTCGTCTCCCACCCGGATTCGCCCGGGCTGCTGCCTGTCTGGGTCCGCGCCGGGCCCTCCCTCGATCCCCGGGCCGCGGCCGCCGTGGCCGGGATCGTCGCCCCCTCTGCCCTCCCCCCCTACTTCGACGCCTCCTCCCCCCGAGGTCAGCACGTCCTCCGGGTCTGCGCGCGCGCCCGGCTGCTCCAGGAGCGGCCCCAGCGGCCGCGCTACGACGAGGAGGGCCTGGGGGACGTCGACATCGAGGCCTCGTCGAAGCTCCCGTGGAGCTCTTGGCGCGCGGGCCTTGGTAAGGACGACCTTAGCCTCCTGCAGGTCTGGCGCGGGGGCGCCTCTTGCACCCCGACGCGGCGGGCCGACGGCCAGGCCCCCTGCCCGTTCTGCGGGCACGCCACCGCCTCGGCTCGGCACTTCTGGGCCGAGTGCCCCCGCTTCGGGCCCGATCGCGCCGCCCTCGGTCGGAGGTACGGTGTCGCTGAGGCCTGGTGGGGTGGCCAGCCTAGGGTCACAGCCAAAACTGGCTGGATCACCTTCGCCGCCGGCCCCAGCACTGAGGCCCGGTCGCGCCTGCAGGTGATGGCGTGCGAGCTCGGGATCCGCATCCTGGGCGCGCTGCCCCGGGACGCCGTCCCGGCCCCAGCTCGCAGGAGGCCTGCGGATCGGCGGCCCGCCGCGGCCGGCCCTGACGGCGCTCGGGCCTCGAAGCGGCGGCCTGCGCCTCCCTCTCCCCCTCCTGACACTACTCAGGCGGGCGACCAGGCTGGGAACGACGACGGCCTGTGCAGCGACGCCGACGTCGCTGACGACCCGCCCCCGCCCCCGCCCCCGGTCGGTGGTGAGGTGGTGGTCGGTGCGCCCTGCACGAGACGCACGCGGGAGTTGTCTCCCGTGCCCCTGACGCCCGGCCGCCGCTCGCGGCGGAGGGTGGAACCCCTGCCGGAGAGGCCCCGGCGACGGCCTCGCCCTACCTCCTCCCCTCCCTCTCCTCGACGGACCCGGTGTCGGAGAGGTTGAGTCGGTTTAATTTGTTAGCTGTTTTTGGGGTCTCCCATGTGTTCTGACTCCGGCTAGGCTTTGCGTGGCCGGATTCTTCCACACCTTTAAGTACTTTCTCGGCCTCCGGCCGAGGGCGGCAAGGCATCGTGAAGCCTGTCAGCCACATCATCCTCTACGGGCGGCAGCGCCGAGGTCAGAGGTCTGCGATGAGGCGCCCTCGCCGAGAGCGCTGCGCCAGACCTCACGGTCTTCAGAGGCGCCGGAAACGGCGAGGGGCCCGGACCCACGGGTCCCAGGGGGAGTCTGGCTGGCTCCCCGGCCTGGAAGCTCTGTACAGTCGGGGCCCTGAAGAAGGAACCCTTTTCGTTGGGGAGGGGCTCCGCGTTCCTTAAGTGTTTCGCAGCTTGCCTCAGGCTTTCTTTATGTCGTCGACCGGAAATCGAAGGTTCACTTATGGAAAAAAAGGGGGCCTCGTTCCTTATTTTTGGGTTCCTTAAGGTCAAGGCCCCGACTGTACTCCATGCCACTGGCTGGGAGTCTGGCTGGCTCCCCGGTCTGGAGGCTCTGTGCTCCATGCCGCTCGGAGCCTGTTGGGCCCATGGAGGCCCGGCGGAGGCACAGCGCCTCTCCAGCGCGCGAGCCCCCCCTCGGCGGTGGCAGAGGAGGCTTCCCCGGAGTGCCCGTCGCAGCTGCGACGGGCATCCCATTCTCCTCCTCCTCCTCCTCCTCCTCCTCCTCCTCCTCCTCCTCCTCCTCCTCCTTCTCCTCCTCCCTCTCCCCCTCACCCTCCCCCTCCTCCTCCTCCTCCTCCCTCCTCCTCCTCCTCCTCCTCCTCCTCCTCTCCTCCTCCTCCTCCTCCTCTTCCTCCTCCCTCTCCCCCTCTCCCCCGACCCCGGGCGCCGACCATCCTAGGATGGTCGGCGCCTGGGGTCGCGATCCGCGATGGGGGGCCCTCTAGCCGTCGGCCCACTGCGCTCGCTCTCGGGGGCGGATGCTCGGGAAGCGCGCTCGCCACTGCGCCCGGGCCTCCTCCTCCTTCTCCCCTTCCCCCTCCTCCACCTCCTCCTCTTCCTCGCTCGCCACTGCCCCTGGGCCTGCGATGGGAGTGGCGAGCCCAGGGGGCCTCGCGGAATGAGGCCTGGTCGGGCTTGAGCAGGAACTCGGCGGGGGGCGGCAGGGCCAGCGGGGTCCGCTCAGGAGGGAAAAAATATACAGACACAATGAATCGTCGATTCCTAAGAAAATATACGAAAATATAGGAAGCGGGTGGGAGACGAAAATAAAAAAACGGGAAAACATGTGGAATCATTATATTGTGTGTATTTATTTGTGTGCCCCTGGGCCCCTTTATCAGCCGCGATCGGAGCGCAGGAAATCCGGCCTGCCTCCTAGACGCGATCCATTACGATTGGAGAGCGGTCAACTTCGGAACGCGCGCGCGTCGCCACTGCGGGGCTGTTGCGCATACGGGGGTTGGCTTATGCCGAGAAGCGGGTTCTGAACGGGAGGCGTCCTGGAAAGTATCCCATTTGCCGTTTCGGGCCCTGAAGCCCGAGGCCCCTTCACGGACCCCGGGGGCAGCGAAAAAAAAAACACCCGGAAGGAAGGCGGGTCCTGAGAAAAGCCATGGGGTCCAAAACCAGTTTTTTTTTTTTTTACGACGACATGGGAGCTGTTACGGACGAAACTAGTTCCACAGGTGGGGTGTCCACGTGTGGCGGGTGCGACCGCATCAACAGCACCTAAGGCCCTGAATGGTACCGCCGTACCCGCTTAAAAACTGGGTACATTCCTTGCTCGTCGCTGCAGTGTCGAGCTGCCTCTTGCCTGCTATGCGTGGCCTGACGCTGCAACGGTGCAGCTCGCTACATGCGGGCTGGCATGCGCTGTGCGTTGGAAAACCCTGAAGGGCGGCTCTGGGGGGTGGCCTCGCATTAGCCAAAGCTGAAGACTTACAGACAAACAAAAATCCTGCTATGGCGGGAAACGATAGAGGGGGGAGGGGAGTGCTCCTCATCTCCTACTCCTCGGGGAAAGCAGGAAAGAGGGGGAGTGAATAGGAGTCTAGCTACGGCTCTGGACGAGGGGGCCTTAGAAGGGACCTCTTGGGGCACAGCATGAGAATAAAAATTCAGCAGCCTCCTCATCAGCGGCCAGATCATGGGTCTGCACCTCGGGATCTGCACTATCTGAGGGGAGGTCACTAGTGTGATGTGCGGGGTCCGTCTCGGGAGCTACTGAGGGCCTCACTGCAGGGAGTATGCCGCCAGATACGAAACGTATCATCCTGTCATTCGTCGAAAGTGGTCCAGCCATGTCGATATCTCCTCCTCCAGCCAGCCCGCTGGGGCTGGGCCCAGGTGGTGCTTCGCGATCCCTTCTGAGCGTAGGCCAGCGAGCAGGAGGCTTCTGCCCTGCCAGTCCTTGGCGCCGAGGATGAGCTTGGCTGTGTTCGGGTCGTGAGTCTTGTCGACGCGCAGGAAGGCGACTTCGGTCTGGAGGGTCTCTACGTCGATCAGAGGCTCGAGCTGAGGATCCTCTGGCTGGCATTTCTCGAGGTACTCCTCGATCTCTTTGCGTACTCGACCTCCCACTTCGCATGTCAATAGCCCCTCCAGCATGGCGAGGGCGAGTGCGGGGGTCGGTGGGCCTAGCATTTTGAGCGCCTCGGTATCCTTGTTGGTGCGGTAGTTGTTGACCCGTGTCTTGAAGCCCTCGAGCTCCGTCGAGATGTGGGAGACTGTCGGGTGGTTGATTGGTAGCGTCCATGCGTCGGCCACCGTGCACATGATCATCCGTATTTTTGTGCGTTCTGGAGTGTGAGTGTCATCGGCGAGGTGAGCAGCATTTGCATGTTCTTGTCTTTGTTCGTCCACTGCTTGTCGGTGTGCTGCCCTCGGTGAGCTCGTCGTCCGCCTCTGCGCCGAGCACGGCGTGGCTCGTTCTGTTGCTCTTCCACGTCCATGTCGTCGTCCTCCTGGTCCGCTGCTGGTGTCGGTTGGCCCTTGTTGCCCTTGGTCCCCTCGACCTTGCGTCGGCGCTGGGGTGGTTCGTCGGCTTTGGAGTCGTTCCCAGAGGTGCCAGACTTGGTCGAGGACGGTGGCGGGCTTCTCCACGGGGCACGTGCTCCGCGTCGCGGTGCTGCTTTGGGCTGGGCTATGCTCGGCGCCGCTGCTTGCGGCGTGCTGCTGTCCGCTGCTGAGGCCATCAGGTGGAGCTGGTGTCGAGTTGCTGGCTGGTTCAGCTGGTCGTGGAGGTCGCGGTAGTGTTGGCGTAAACGTCAAGGCTATAGTAGTCGCACTGCTGGTGTCGTGCGTAGGTGGCGGTCGTCGATGTTGCGGCCGTCGAGCTCGTGATGTAGTTGATGCTATGGCTGAAGCTCGAATATGCGTGCCCAGCTGAAGCGCCACTGCCTGTCGAATCTCTTGTCGGAGCAGAGCGGCGTCAGATGATCGCCACAATGGGGCGGCGAGGAAACGCTTAGGCACTGTCGGTCCGCGCGGGCGTGCCTCCCTCGCCGAGCGAGGCAATGTCTTGAGCCAAGGGCCACGCGGCGACGGAGGGATGCGCGCGCGGAGGTGTGATCGGAGCTCGTCGATGTCGTAATAGTCTCGCTGGCAATCGATGTTGGGGCTAATGTGCTCGAGCGGGCATCGCGTGGCAGTGGTAGGCTGCCACGTGTGCGTGTGTAGGGAGCGATCGATGAAGCATCGCCCTTCGATCCGGGACCGTCGGTGATGGGTCTGGCAATATTTAATAGAACAATATACATCATCACAAACCAAGCATTTGTTGTCGAGAGTGATCGATGATAAGATAGTGGGGGCTCCGTGTCCTGGGAGTGCTGTTGTTGTTTGATGTGCAATAAGTGCAGAGAAAATGCGGAAGGCCTTGATGCAGCCCTCGATGTTGCAGACGAACGGGTTCGGATCCTCGGGGTCGCTGTCGGGGTCTCCCAGGGGGGTCTCGGGTGGCAAGCAGTGGTGACTTGGTGGGGCCCAAGACTGCGAGACATACGCCTGCCGTAAGTAGCTGAAATCGATCTGCTGGAATGCCTCCTGGATCTCGGGGTCCCTGAAAATCTTCCGAATGTCGTCGCCGATGTCCCAGAGGCCACGGAGGTCGTCGCTGATGGGGGCTGCAAGGGCACTGAGGAGGTCCTCGCGGAGCTGGCGGGCCCAAGGGTGCACTTTAGGGTCCGTGTTGAGAGGGCCGGCCTGACTCGGTGAGGGCATTGGCGGAGGTAGGAAGGCCTTGCGAAGCATAACGATCTTCAATCTGACAACGCCCAAAGAACCCTGAGAGAAATTGCTCGCGATGCCGTGCCTCTTTACTGATACCCTGCCACCATTTCAAACGGCGAACGCATAGTTCAAGAGACGTGGGGGCGATGCCCCAGACAGTAAACAACTCGCGAGTGGTGAGTGAATGATGCTGGCCGTCGCTGTCGATACAATGTGCATCGCCCATGAGCATACATCGAAGTGTTTTTGCGAGGCTCGCATCGATCCGTGCCGTCTCGGCACGGGTGAGTACAAGTGCTTCCAGGCCTGACCATGCACGGCTCGCGACATTGGCGAGGAAGACGAGGCGTTTGCAACGTCTTGGTGTGGCTGAGGTCCAAAAATGAGTAAGCCGTGTCCAGCCCATGTTACAGGCTCGAATCCGTTCCTCCACCTCACGGGTGTTGTAGCCATCGACATGGATATAGGAGCCGAGATGGATAAGATTGGTCATGCATGTGCCGCTTAGCTGTCGTTCGGCCTGCTTGGTGGCGCTGCTGGTAGCGAGTCGTACTAATGTCTCCTGCTCGTGCGCATTCTGTGCATATCCACCATGTCGGAGCTTGGCATTCATAATAGAGACGTCGATGCAGTCTATTGCTAGGGCCTGTCGGAGTGTGCCGTCGGGGACGATGATCACACGTGCGATGTCGTCGATGAAGGCGCCCATGTCGATGCGATGGGCGGTGCCTGTGATGGGGTTGGCGCAGATAAGGCCGTCTCCAATGACGGCATTGAGCTCTGCATCCCAGTCAATGATGAGTGGATAGAAAGATTCCATGAAGAGCTCGGGCTCGTTGCTGTCGCCCATACGGCCTCCACTGCCAGGGTGGAGTCCAATGATGTCGTCGCTGGCATCGATGCGCATGGTGGCGCGGAGTCGATGTTGCGTGAGCATGTCCTCGAAGTGGGGATCGTCGGTGCGTACTCGATGTGCTGCCAATAGTCGGTCAGTGTCACCTGTGCCGAAGGCGTTGCGCATGTCGTAGCTCTTCACGAGGTGTGGGATGTGTGCACTGCGTAGCTTGAAGGTCGCGATGCGCGTGGGCGTCATGAGCCCTTCTCGTCTTCGAGCACGGATGCCACCATATGCCCATGGTGGGGGTGTGTATGTACTGCCAAAATCAACCAATCCGCTTCTGAGATAGAGCCGCCAGAAAGGACAACAGACGTGCAGCATTCGTAGGAAATTGTTGAGGTCGTGGACTGGATCTCCGCATGGGTGTTTGCCTTTCTTGCTGATGGCTACGGTCTGGCTGGTGTAGGACTGAACTGGTAGGGTTTCTGAGTCGCGCACGTGTTGGAGTAAGCGGGTGAGCATGGTGCATGGGGCTCGGGCGTGGTCGTCGCCAAGGGTGAGCTGACGTTGGTCGGGGCGTCGTGGTGGGCGTCGTGGTGGAATTGTGGGGTCGTCGTGAGTCGTAGCGTGTCCAAGTCCATATCGGAGCTGGTGGTGGTTGGGGTAGTCGGCGGGTGCGTATCCAAGTCCGCTGCGTGGAAGTCCTGGTCTGCTGAGATATGTCGGGAATAACATCATAGTAGTCAATTCAGTAGGCCATGACCAGACAGGAAAATATTTGCGATGCTTATTCGTCCAAAGTCGTTTGGCCATAGCGTCGAGGTCCTGTGCCGCAGAGAGCAGAGAGTCTAGTGCGGGGTCCACGCGGTACTCGCCGACGATGTGGATGTCGTTCTCGGGGCGCTGGTGGAGCCCCTGGGCGGCGGCGTCACTTGAGACGTAGATGCTGAGGTGTGTAGGTGCCGCCGCGAGGCCGCCATCGGTAGCGGGCTTGCCGAGGGCGGCGCAGTAGTGGTCAGATGCGGGTCGTACACTCGGAAATGCCAAATAGTTACGTTCCTTCGGGCCTGCCTTAGTGCCTGCACGAAGTCTGCTGAACTCGGCGACTCGTGAAAGATCGCGGTGATGGTAGGCGTCAATGATTTGTTCGTCAAGAAAGTGATGCCACCATGCCCGTTTCCATTTTGCATGTTCGCGGAGTCGGCGAGAGATGAGCTTGAGGTGGACGCCGTCGACCGCCATACCTTTGTCACGTAGTTGCGCACGTTCTCGAAGGAGCTCTTGGCGTGTACGCTGCGCGTCTTTGAGCCAAGCTGGATGTCCTCCGTGACGTGAGTAGCGAGGGATCGCCGCTTGCTGGACCAGATATGCGACGTATGCTGCATGTCGGTCGGGGAGCTGGTCGCGTTGTAGAACTCGAAGAGTATGTGCGTGTTGTGTGAGCTGCTGATGTAGGTCACGTAGAAATTCAGCGCGTCGGCATCCTGTCTGTAGTCCTGCTGCCAGCAGGGCCCAGTCCCATCGCGGTGCATGGTCTGTAGAAGATGAAGTTGGGCAAGTCAGTTGAACATGAATGAGCATTGGGATGTGGTCGAGCATGTGGGGAAGGACACGCAGGCGTTGATGAGATCGCCAACATAGTTTGAGCTTCGTGATGATAGGGAACGCGTCAATCGGGCCGATCCAATAGTCAATTCTGCTGCGAGCACCGCCATTGCCGAAGAAAGTCGGCCCAGTATTCCAGAAAGTAGTATACGCGCAGAGCTGGTTAAGGATGATGCTTTCATGAATGGATGTGCCTACGGTAGTCTCTGGGGCGGGCTTCTGTGGTCCGATGCTGTCGTCAGTACATAGTGCCCGATGGCGGCGTCCCATGCCTTGGTTGAGGTCGCCGAAAAAAAGGGCGTCATACGCGTCGGAGTAGAGGTGATCTCTTTTGTAATCCACTGCCAAATTCGTGTGCATGTCCGTTCCGTAATCTTTGCATTTGAACTGTGTGGGACTGGGGGTAGGTAACCCACGATCAGTCTAACTCGGAAATGTCCTCGTACTATATCAATAGAGCCAGCACGGCCCTGTAAATCAGATGGCGGGGATGCAATTCTGACCACGTGCTTGGGCGAGAAACGTCGCTTAGATATCGCAATGGAGCAGCCACAGGCGGAAGTGACATGTGGGGACCGGCCCCAGCCCCAGTGTATCCAGAAATGGTGTCGGGATTCTTCACGATGATGTGATAGCTGTGCGATCTGTCGAATGTGTGTGCCAGGACATAATATACCGTACTGGTTGCGAAACTCATGGCTGATGGAGTCGGTCCTTCCAGGGAAACTAATTAGTGAATATGGGTTCCAGCCTACGAACTTTGCATTCTCGCTGTGTCGTACTAAACTGCTGCATCGTCGCCATGTTGTCATTCAGGGTCTTCCTCCAGTAGCGCCGCGCCACGCGGCGGCGCACACGGAGCGTCTTGGCCAGCCTCATCAGGCTGGGGGATCCATGGCGGGAGACTGCGCGAGATGTGTGGGAGAGAAAGGGGGAAGTGTGTGAGGCCTGTTCACACGGGAGGACTCGAGCCGTTCGCGGCCTTCCAAGACCAGTTTCCCTGAGGACCCCTTTCTGTCACAGCGAGTGGTCTTCGTCGTCGTCGACGTCGTCGTCGCCGCCGTCGTCGTCGTCGTCGTCGTCGTCGTCGTCCTCGCTCTCGTCGTCATCGTCGTCGTCGTCGTTCTCGTCGTCACTTTCTACCCTGTTCCTCGATCTCCTCCTTCTCCTCCTCCTCCTCCTCCTCCTCCTCCTCCTCCTCCTCCTCCTCCTTCGCATTTGAAGAGGACTCGGAGGAAAACAGAGAGGCCACCAACACGGCCGTACACAAGTTCAACACCAGAGGCGTCCCAGGGCTCCCCAAGGACAACCCACTTTGGGGCATCTTGGGCTGACCTCGGGGCCCCAAATAAGCCCCATACCTAGGAGGCCTCCAAGAAGCCCCCAGTGAAACGCCCAGATGGCGAAGGGAAGTCGTGAGCTGCCAGTCGGCCGTCCTTCGCCTGCTCTGGGATCATCCATCGCTGCTGCGAGGGCTGATGCAGGTTGGTAACGATCGCGCAGCGTCTTGAAACAAACCTCTTCAAAACGAGAATGTGGCCACGCCCACTGAGCGTGCGTGCAGTGCGAAGCCACTAACACGAGAGCGATTATTACGCTGAGCAGCCCGGGCCAGGCCTCAGGGAAATCTTTTGGCCAGACGCGGTGTCAATTACCGACGTGTGCTTGCAACAAACTCCAAGCTGAAGTCACCGACCCCTAAGGTTTCGTGGGCGTGTGTATTGGTTGCCCCTCCCCAAACCCCTCCACCCGGAGCCTGGCCCGGCTGGTCTGGGAGCGGGGGGTCCCAACCAACGGGCCCTAGCAGGCTTATCTGGTCCCAACGAGGAGGCGCGTAAGCATCGCCCAGGAAAGTTCCATGACGGTCCACAGGGTGTCCTGGGACGGCCCAGGATACGTCCCAGCGGGCCCCAGATGGAGTGAACACGGCCTCGGAGGCTCCCAGGACGGCCAAATGAGAGCCACAGGAGATCTTCCAAGAGGGCGCCATGAAGCAAACATCCAGGAGTTCCCCTTGGTTGCTCAACCTGTTTGGCTTCCTCGCCTTTCTGATCTTCTGGGCGTCTGAGACAACCCAGGAGGACCCCACGATCGCCCCGAGACGGCCGAAAGGTCACCAAGAGGGCCCGAAAACGGCCCAAGACGGCTCAACTATCCCCCCAAATGCCTCCAAGATTGCCCCCAAGAGACCCCCATGATGGCCCCAGGAGAAGCCCAAGAGGGGGAATTCGAAGGGGCGTCGGGGGCCCTCCCTCATAAGATAGCCCCCACGAGCCCAACGTGTCTCCAAGAGAACCCCAAGAGGCCCCCAAGAAGCCCTCAGGAGGCCCCCAAGAGGTCCCCAAACGACCCAATAGGGGAAGGCTGGGTGTCTCTACTCTACGCGCGGCGCCACGACGCTTCTACGACAATGCCCCGCGGAAGAGAGGCATCCAGAGCTCCCGAGGGGCCGGCGGTGCGGGGAAAGAAAATGAATCCCTGAGCCAACTCCTCAGCTGGGACTTTCGAAACCGCGACAGCGTTCTTGCAACTCTGTTGAAGAAGAGCTGCGCTCAAAAAAAAAACTGGCCAAAGCGAATCATGACAGCTACAGAACACTTTTCCAGGAGACCGGATTGCGGCCCCAGCCTTTCTCCAGGAGACCCGGTTGCGGCCCAGCCTTATCCAGGAGACCGGGTCGCAGGATTGATTGCGCTATGCTGCAGATGGTCGCCGAGCTCGCCGCTCGGTCCGGGTTCGCGTCCCAGGTGTGCGCGGCGTGGTCGACTCCATGCCGGGCCCGGCGGCTCTGGGGCGAGTGCGTGCAGCTCCAGTGGTGGGCGACTCGTGTTCCATCTTCTCCGCGGCAAGGGGGGGGGCCCGCTCGGCAGTGGGACAACAACCCTCACGATCCGTATTCCCAGATACGGTTAGTTATGAAACCATGCGCACCAACAGTTTCATGGTGCCAGGACGCGTCACAGTATATGGCAAGGGGTATCTGCTCCGCTGCTGGGCCCCGTCCCCAGGGTCCACAAGGAAAACGACGGGCCACGCGGCGGAGTCTGCGAGGCCATGTCCAAAAGCTTCTTGGGGAGGAAGCTGACCTCTGGCTTCATCCTCGACCACTCCAGACTGGTTTTCGGCAAGGGCCCATCGCTCCGCTCATGCGTCCATCCTGCGTAGAGCGTCCGTGGACTTGAGTCGAACTTGGGTGGACCTTGAATCGAGGCAGAGGCGAGCTGGAGTCGAACTTGAGCCGAAACCAGAAACGGACAGGCCCGCCAGGTGTACCCCGAGGAGGCCACAGCAGAACGGGCATCGAGCAAGAAGATGGGGTCTGGGGCTCCGGGACTGCTGCTTCGCGACGTGAGCCTGTTTTTTTTAGACTCTGGCAAGTTTACTTGCATGGACGGGGGGGGGGGGCGGCTGA
>CAUYUJ010010191.1:387737-480296 GCA_963575745.1 Prorocentrum cordatum
ATGCAGCTGCTCCTGGTGCTGCGGGAGCCGCAACTGCGGCGGGTGCAGAAGCTGCTGGAGGGAGCGCTGTTGCTGGAGGGGGACGTGGTGGTACTGCGGGCGCTGTCGCCGGATCTTGAGCTGCTGCTGCCGCTGCGGGGGCATGTGCTGGCGCTGCTGCAGCGGGTGCTCCTGGTGCTGGTGCTGGAATTGCTGCTGGTGCTGGAATTGCTGCTGCCGCTGCGGGAGCAGCAACTGCGGGCGGTCCAGCTGCGTCTGGCCGCCACGCAGTTGGCCGCAGGTGAAAACTCGGCGGCTCTACGTCGCCGTACTGCGACAACGACCACTTCGCCTTGCACGGAAAATCCGCACAAGCGTGCACCTTTATCTTTTTGGGGCAATGGCCGCCGCAACTGCGGCTCAGAATGTTCGCGACCCCCGTGGTGCCGTACTTAGTCTTCCTCGGTGGCGCCCCGCTGTCGTAACAGGGCCACTCCACCTCGAAATGCTCGCCGTCCTCGTGGCCGTGCCATGTTTGGCCCACCGGGGCGTCCACGGGCGCCCGCGTGCCGAGCGGCTCGGGCCTGGCACGCGGCCGCGGGCATGACAGCGAAGGGCGGGAGTGGGTGGGAAAGGAGAAGAAATGGCAAGGGCAATTAATTAGGAGGAGGGGGGAAGAAGCAAGGGGAGAAAAAAAAGGCGCAGGGGAATACACATACATGCGTTGAACACCGCTCGCGCGGAAGCCCCACTCATCTCGCGCACAAGGTTTGTATGCATCTCTACGAAGCTCTGCGTCTGCGTGCACCCAGTGAGCACGCGGGGGTGTGTTCTCGTGAAACACCCCAACCCCTCAAAAAAACAAGCGCCTTCTGGCCCTCGGCTCGGAAAGCCCACTCAACCCCGCAACTGCGGCGTTCATTGCCTCAGTGCCCGCGCCCCCGTTCAGCCCCGCAACTGCGGCGTCGCCGCAACTGCGGCCAGTTCGGTTTCGAGCTCAGAGCAGGAGAGACGGGACGACGACGTCGAGGTAGTCCAGGGCCGCCTGCGTCCTTTGCTCGTCAGTGATTCTGACCCGTTCGTAGTCGTGCGCCTTTGCGTCCCTCGCTGTCTCCCATTTCTTCTTGGTCAGTTTCTTCGCCTCCATCTCGATCGTCTTGCCGCGGTTGGCGCGCTCGCGCGCGATGGTGGCCGCCCGAGCGCCTTTGAAATTCCATGCGACGGTGTAACCAGCCCCGCTTCCCTGCGCCACGGGGGGCTCGTCCGCGACTGCGGCTTCGTCCTTATCGCCGTCCGCGACTGCGGCTTCGTCCTTATCGCCGTCCGTGATGTCGGGCACCCCGCCGAGGCTCACGTCGTCCATGATCATCAAAATCAACCACTCAAGGTCTATAGCGTCGAGCCACAGCGTCCGCCGCTTGAAGCTGGCCACCCGCACGTGGCGAACGTCCTTGTCGCCTGGAAACTTCAACTGGCTCCTGGCGGGCATCTGCACGCAGTGCACAGCGGACGCGCGTCTGTCCGCAGCCTCGCCCCTTGGCAGGCCAGTCTTCGAGGCATGGTGGGCGCTGCGCTCTCCCGTCCTCTGCTTCTTGGTGGGCGTCGCAGTCGCGGCCTGCCTCTTCGCGGCGCCCGAAGCACTGACCAAGGCCATCATTGGGTCATCTTCACCATCTCTCTCATCGTCGCTCTCCTCGTCCGCAACTGCGGCGCCTTCCTGTGTCGCCAGTGTGTCCTTGAGGTCCTGCCAGGCCTTGGAAGCCTTCAACGCCCCTGTCGTTGGCTAACCCCTCGCGCACACCTTCAGCAACCATTTCTTCTGCGTGTTCACGTGCGCGAACGTGATTGTCCCAATGGGGCCCTGCGTAAAGCACTCTGACGTCCTTCTCGGGGAGGGGGGTTGTCTGCGGAAGCCACCCCCCGTGGATGCACAAGGCCATCTGTACCTTCACAGGGCTCCATTCGCTCGAAGAACCCATGTCCGCTTACTGCGGATGACCCCACCGCAACTGCGGGGAACCAGGGCCGTGCGGGCAGCGAGGTCACGTCCGAGAGGGGTGCGCTTTGAGCCAGACGGCGCCTAAACTGAATCTGCGGGGAGACCCTGCATCGATTGTCACGCCCCCATCCGCGCATGCGCCGCCCTTCCGTCTGCGCGCGCCCCCCCGAGGCCCTCCCTTGCGAGAACGTTCAAAGCAGTCCCCTGGGACTGTTTTGAACGCCCGCGGGCGTTCAAAGCAGTCCCGGGGGACTGCTTTGAACGTTTGCGCCCAGGGGGGTGTTTCGGGCGGCCGCGTGGCCCGATGAGCTGCTGGCCGTTTCCGCGCAAGGGGGGTGGGGGGCGGAACGGGGCGGAGGGGGGCGCCCAGATGGCGCGAGGAGGGCGCTCGCGTGCTCCCCGGAAGAGGCGCGACAGCAATGGGGGCAAACGCTTTTTCCGCATGGGACTCAGAGCTTCGGTCGTACCTCAGTACGTGGACGTCAGCAATCCGCGACTGCGGCGACACTTAGCGGCCTCCTTAACCAAACAAGCCACTACTGCAGCACTCCGCCACTGCGGTCGCAAGCGATATGATTCAGCAGCGAGTGCCGCCTGAACACCCGCCACTGCGGTTTCGGAAAACCACCGAATCAAGGAACGAATTCGTAGAGCAACCGTCACTGCGGCTTCTTAGAGCGACATCTCGCCTTTATCGTCGAAGCCACTCCTCGTCTTCTTCGACGGCGGTTGCCCCGAAGCCTTGCCCTTTGCCCTTTTGTTCGCAGCCGTCCTCCACGTCTCCTCGACCGCCTTCTTCTTCTGTGCGGCTTTGGGCCTCGCCTCCCAAAGGAGTTCTTCTCCTGGCCTGATGTCCGTAGTGTTCACCAGCACGGGCAGCTTCGCGGCGACCACTAGCCCGCTTGGCCCTGGAACACACACGGCCAGCTCTTTATCCTGGAGCTCCATGTTGATACGCGCAACTGCGCTTCCAATGCGCTCGTTCCTCTGGTGGAGCTCTTGCTGCGTGACTCTGTTGACGGCCCAGAAGAGGTGCATTGTCTCTGGGGCATCCCAGTTCCACGTTCTCAACCGCGCATCGTGGTCTGCCACCTCGGCGGGCGCCTTGTCCGCAGGGGGCTTGAACTCTGGCAGCAGATAGAAGGTTTTGGTTGAAGGCGCATCTGGTCATCCTTCTACCCAGACCTGCACTGGCACCCTCTCGGGGCGCGCGCTCGTGGACAGCAGCTTGGACGCCTTTGGGGCGCATGGCCACAACTCGATGGAGTGTGCCTCGTGTGCGGCGGTTGCCTGGACGGTGCGCTTGCCCGTGTCGGCGTCTTGGAGCACGTCCACTTTCGCTTCCGCAGCTGCGGACTTGTGGCGCGCTCAAAGACACAACAAGACTGCGCCTGCAAGAGCAGGCTCCTGTCCTAACTCCTGGGCCGCCGCTGAACACTTCCATTCGTCGGTTGGCAATGGGGAGGATCCGAGGCTCGTGGCCGTGGCGCCCCTGCAGTCCTGTTGGTTCGTGGGTAGGTGCGTATTGGAATCAAAGGAAATGACCCTCGGCTTCAACTCGTCCTCCCTGGAGGCCGTTGCCTTTCCCGCAGCTGCGGGCTTGTCGGCGTCCGTGGGCGGCAACGCGTTGAAATCAAACCAAGCGGGCTTTTCGTTTCCGACAGGCAGCTCTTCCACAGCCTTCGTGAGCTTTTCCGCGTGGGTCTTCGGCTGCAGCAGCTCCGTCGCATCCCTGCAGGCGCGGACGAGCGCATGTCGAAATTCGATGACACTTCGCGCCTTCGGCGAGGTGCCCTTCAGGTACTGCGCGTAGCTGTCCGCGGTCAGTATGCCGACGTTCGCCTTGAACTCCAAAGCCTTGTCCTTTCCCATGTCCTGGAGAGCGGTGCTCAGCGTGCGATAGTACATGCGGAGAACGGCGTTCATGTCCTGCAAGAAGTCCAGCGCCTCACTCTTCGTCCAGGCTGCTTCTGGATCAGGGCACCACGCGGCGGTGGTCACCCCGCGCTTCTTCGGAGGCGCGTCCCGGTAGCATCGCATGAAAATCGCAATTTTGACCCACGGAACGCGGTCGCGAAGCGCGGCAGCGATCCCAAAGGCACCGAGCCGAAGGGCCCCTCTCTTCGAGTTCACGTACACCTCGCAGAACTGGAGCAGTAGGTGGATGAACTGCGCTTTCGTGCTCCCGAGCCCAACGACAAACGAAAACAATTCAATGAAGTCGGGGTCCTGAACGACACGATCGAGTTCGAGCATCACTGACGTCCCCACGCCTTCAAAGGCCACCTGGTCCGCGACTGCGGCGTCGAGCGCTGCGTCAACAGCCTTGCGCAGGACGCTGAGCGCTGTAACCTCAGTCGCTCGCATCGCAAAGTCCGCCCCCGTATTGAGCGACTGGCTGATGAGGGAAGCGCCAGTGGGCTCCTCGACCATGACTCTCCAGCTGAGCACTTCCATGAGAATACCCTCCTGCGTGAGCTTCTTGGCCACAGCGTCGTATTCCGCCACTGCGGCCATATTGATGTTGCCATCCTCAGCAAGCACGCGCTGCAGCCTGGCGCGCTCTTCCTCCGTTAACTCCATGCCCGCGGGGATGGGCCGCCGGGCCCCTGCAACGATTGCCCGCGACACGAGGCACAAGTGGGAATGCGACAACGTGCCATACGCTATGTCTGACCCGCTACTGCGGTCGAAGCACGCAGCGAGGCGCCCTGTCGCTTTCTTGACATCGTACTCGGTGTACGTCTCGAAAGCAAGATCTTGCGTTGTTTTCTCCATCAGCTCTCGAGTCGGAAACATCTGGACGCATGCGCCCTCGTGGTCGGCTTCCGCTTGCGAAAATCCAGACAAGATGATTTCCACAGCGAGCTCCCGAACCCTTTTCCTGCTGAGGGTAGTGGCCGCCGCGGTTGTTCAGGTGCGGGGCCAGCAAGACCACGGGGATGCTCACCTTCTTGCTCCCGTCCCTGAATTTCGCCCTAATCGCGGTGGCCTTCCGAAAAATCCCCCGCGATCCGTCCGCCACTGCGGCTCCCACCTTTTCGTTTTGCTCGCCCATCCAGAGGCTGTCACTCATTGCCCCGAGCCGCGCCCACGGCCGACACTTCCGCAACTGCGGAAAACGGCCCCAAGTGCGTCGCCTGTGGCACTGGCTGAGGGTGAGGGGCCCAAAGGCTTCCTGAGCCCAAAATTCTGCAGCATGTTTCAAAGTCTGGTCTGGTCAGGGTCTGGTCTGGGTCTGGTGGTGGTGGCGGTGATGATGATGGTGATGGTGGTGGTGGTGATGATGATGATGATGGTGATGCTGGTGATGATGATGATGATGCTGATGCTCGGTCGGAGGTGAGTCGTTCGGGCCCCTCAGTCTGAGGGGCACGAACGACCCACCTCCGACCACTTCGGAGACCAAACGATTCACATCAGACCTCAGCAAGAGCAATGGGCCAGAAGTACTAGGACTACTACTTCTAGTTCTTCTACTTTTACTACGACTACGACTACTAGTACTAATAGGACTACACCTACAACTGCCACTACCACTACCACCACCAGTACCACGACCACTGCCAGCACATACCAATAACACTCCTACCACGACCATACCACTACCACTACCACTACCACCACCAGTACCACGACCACTACCAGTACATAGTTACCCTAATTACCACCGCCGCCCCCCTCCCTGCGCGCGCCTTTTGCTCTTATGGGCACCCTGCGCCCGAGGAAGGGCACGCGTCCTTCCTCCCTGCGCAAGGTCGCGCCGCAACTGCGGGCCCTCCGACAGCGCCATCCGCAACTGCGGTCTTTCCCACGCCGACGCATGCACTCAAGCAACCAGCAAGCCTCTGACACCGCAACTGCGGGCCCTCCCAGCACATCGCTCCGCAACTGCGGCCATGCGCGCCGAGTCCGCCACGGGCGCGCGCGTGCAACAAGAAGTGCGGCGCAAGAAAGAAACGCCCGCAACTGCGGGTCCGCTTACCTCCGCGGTTTCTCCTGGTAGTGCTTCCCTTTCTGGCCGCTTCGCCCGCGCCCTAGGAAGATGATGTGCTGGTGGACGTCTTCCCGCCAGTGGTCCTGGAAAGTCTTGGGGTAGAGCATCTTCTGAACGACCTTGCCGATGCGGGGCAGCGCTTGGAGGCCGAGACGTCGCCGTATTCCGCTACTGCGGTCACTGTCCTCCCGCCGCTGCGGCGTGCACTCAGGTGCAACCCAGCGCCGTGCGATGTGGGACTCGGTAGTGCGAAGCATCCAGTAGGGGGGCCAGAGAGGCTCATGATCCGCGCGCTACCCTGCGCTGTCGGCATGGTAGTCTGCAATGCGCACGTCGCTCGGGCCAATGGGGGCCATGTAGTTGGGATGCATGACGCGTGCACCAGATTTGATGCCTCCGAACAGGGCGGGCCACGCGCGGAACGGAACTCCGATCGGGCACTTGTAGCTCGCGCCGCAACTGCGGCAGAAGCCAGAGAACTGCTCTAGCGGGACGTCGAAGAGGCCGCGCAGGAAACGAACATCTTGGGCATGGATGGTTTCGACGGCTTCCATCACGAAAGACTTCTCCCAACGTGTTTGTTCTGCTTGCGTGATTTTCGGTTGAAGAGGATGGGGGGCCTCGTGCCTGGTCATTGCGGCGAAACCGAGCACCGCGGCAGGATTCCCCTCGTTGCCCTTCAGGCGAAACCGCACGATCGTGAGGGCGTGGGTGGCCCCAACGACTGACACCGCAACTGCGGCCTCACTGACAAAGTGCGGGCGCCACGAGGCCGGTCTTGTCGAAGAGCTCCGCCATCATCCAGTAAGGCTCGCCGCTGCTGCCGGGCCTGTTCTTCACCGCGATGGCGTCCACGACGGCGCCGTGGAAAGTCTCATGAAGGGGCGCGGGGTCCGCTGACTGCGGTTACTCCCGAGGCCCAAGCACCTCGATGTCCCACGCGACGATGAAAGATCCCCGGTTTTTGGGCATCGACAGCGGCGAAGACGTCCTGCTTGGTGGCCGCGGCAGTGATGGCCAGCGCGTTCACAGTCATGGCGAGGGTGGGCGGCACGGGGAGGCCGGCCTCTGTCCGGGCGGGCCCCTGGCCCCACGTGGGCGCCGCCCCCATGTGCCTGATTCCCTGGGTCCGCTGCTTCTTGCGCGGTGGCTGCTCGGAGTCCCGCAACTGCGGTTCCGCGCTGCCCCGCGACTGCGGTTCCGAAGGAAGCTGCAGGGGAGGCGATGTATGAGACGCCACAGGACAAGGCCTCTTCTGCGCGAACCGAGCCTTCGACGCGGCCGCAGGGGCTTGTCCTCGGGGGCAGTGGCCGAGGCGGCCGTCTCCTTAGAAGCGGCCTCGTCTTCGGGCCCGGGCGAAGACGAAGAGAGAGGTGCCCCCGCAACTGCGGCCGGACCTGTCGCGTCAAACGGACTAATAGGCATTTGCGCAACTGCGGTCCTGGTGGAAGCTTTGACAACTGGCGGCGTCGGGCCCCGCGCGCGCAACTGCGCTCTGGGAGCTCCGCGCGCGCGGCGCAACTGCGCCTCCCTGCGCCTCGGGGCACTCCGAGACCGCTCGCGCGGCTGCGCCGCGGAGGAACTTGCGCCTGTCGGCGGCGGCCGCCGCCGATCCCCGCTGCAACTCGACGCCGAAGTCGCCTCGCGCGGCGCTCGCTCGGGGGATCCGCCACTGCGGCTTTCTCCTCCCCAAAGGCTACTGCGGCTTCCTCCTCCTCGGCTGTGTGGCCTCGCTGGGGGGATTCGCTACTGCGGTCCCCCCCCCTTGCAAAGCGCGTTTGCAGGCGGCCCCTCAGCGCCGCCAGCATCTCCTCATGGGCGACCTCCAACTGCGGCATGCCGTCGCGAGAAGCGCGCCCCCCCGACAGATGCTCGGACACGGCTGCGGCGAATGAGAAAGAGGGCGACGGGTGCGAAGGCCAGAATCGGCAATTACGAAGGAGGACAGCGAGGAGGACGACGGAGGGAAGGAGGCCTCAAGAACGCAAGCGCGGCAATTAGGACAGGACTGGGGGGGGGGGGGGAGGAGGGGCGCGCCGAAGGAGAATCGAGGAGAGATAGAAGACGACAAAGTGGGACCAAGGGGCCTGACATTGACGAAGGGGAATCCAGAAGAGATAACTAATTAGGCGACGACAAGAGCAAGACAAGATGAGCCGTGGAGCTTTTCTTCGCGACTCTTCGCGCGAGAAGCCGCGCGCCGCAACTGCGTTTCCGCCTGCCGCAACTGCGGACAAGCCCAGATAATTGCCGACGGACTCAAAGGACGTGAAGCGCGGACGAACCGCCTGCTGAGTTCACCCGCAACTGCGGGCGAACGCATGCGGAATGCGAGCGGGGGCGCCGCAACTGCGGACGACGACGCGCGAAGCGAGTGAAAGGATCGCGGTGTCACGAGATCGGTTTCCGTAACTGCGGTTTCAAGCCCTCTCCCGCCTCGGTTGTGGCCCAGCTCCTTTGGTTGCGTCGAACCGCCCCGATATTGGCTTGGCGTGCAATCTCTTGTAGTATGCGTACGTGCCACGCCCCTCGCTCTTGCCGAGGCCCGCCCCCGGGGGCTGCGCGGGCCCCCAGTGAGGCTAAACCTCGTGCAGGCTGAACTTCGGACTGGACCATTCCGGGTGAACGCGAATGCCTGAGCCGTCGTCGCGGATGAGGACGAAATCCCACACGGGCAAGCAGACTGCCTGCGCTTCTCCTCTGTCCACCCCTTTGGCGTGCCTATTGTGGTCGTAACTGCCGGGGCACGGCCGAATCTCGCACCTGACCAATCCGCGACTGCGGTCGTTGTCAGGGCCGCGCACGACGAGTTCCATTGTGGCCGCGTCCATCTGCGCGGCCAGCTGCAGCCAAGACCACGGGACCAGTTCTGCGCGGCCCCACTCCCAGCCCCTGTTGTCCTGCGCCGCTCCGCGCCCGCTGCGCTTGATAATGCGCGAAATCGCCTCCACAACTGCGGGGTCAAAAACAGGAAATCGGCTGTTGAAGGGGTCAGCTGGGTTTTCGCACTCGTCGCGGTAGTACTTCAAGGCCGCGTTGCGCTGCTTATAGTTGCCATGCCAGCGCAAAGCGTAGGTTTGGAAGTACTCCAACGTGTACACCCCAGGGCGGTTTGCGTCCGCAGCTGCGGCACCTCCTCGCCCTGGGACATGCGCCACTGCGGTTTTTCCCCTTGCCCTTCGCGTCGTCTGCCGCTCGCCCTGTGGGGGCGCCCTCTCCTTGGACGTGCGCAACTGCGCCTTGCCATTGGTTTTCGCGGCCGCCTTCCCATCCGCACCAGCGGCCGCCTTCCCAACCGCTCCAGCGGCCGTCTTCCCATCCGATCCAGCGGCCCTGCTCGCGTTCGCCCGCGCCCTCTCCTCCACCGCTGGCGCGGCCCTCCCAACTTCCACTGGCGCCATGAGTTCCGCCGCCACCCTCCTCTCCGCATTGCCAACCTCCGCCGCCGAACTCCCATCCGCGACTGCGGTCAACTCCGTCGCCGTTGCCCCGTCCATCCCTTTGCCATGCGCCACTGCGCCAATCTCCGCCTTGCCATCCACCGCTGCGGCCATCCCCGCCGCCCCATCCGCCACTGCGGTCGCCCCGCCATCCACGGGCTGCCCCATCGCCGCCTCTGCCCCATGGAGGCTCCGCAACTAAGGCCTTATTTTTCTCTGCTTCCTCCAGGGCCGCCGCTTCGCACATATTTGCCAATATGTGCAATTCTCTGTCCATCCTGCACAGGCGCGAGCCCGCGCCGCCGCCGACGTCGGCGCTGGTTTGAGCCGAGCGGCGCTGCTTGAGCCGAGCGGCACTGGGGGGGGAGGGCGGGAGGGATAATACAACGAGGAGGATCGGGGGGGGGGTGGTCGAGAGCCCATTTTTCCAGGGCGCCCCCCCCCGTGACCGCTTCCTCGCGGCGGGGGGGGGGGCAGGGCCCAGGGGGGTGGTCAGAACGCGCCCCACCAGAGCGCCCCCCCGCGACCGCTTCCCGCGGCGGGGGGGGGGCGCCCCAGAACCCAGGGAGGGGGACAGAACGCGCCCCTCCAGGATGCCCCCCCGTGACCGCTACTCGAAGCGGGGGGGCGCCCTGGAAGAACGGCGACGACGGCGGCGACGGCGACGACGGCGGCGACGGCGACGACAAATACAAACATATTTACCAATAGCAATCTATATACATATATATATATACACATATGTATGCAAACATACATACATACATACATACATACATACATACATACATACATACATACATACATACATACATATGTATGCAAACACCCCCGAAGGCAGAGGGGCAGAGGGGAATCTTCGATTTTGGAAGAATTACTCTGGATCGCCGCAACTGCGGCTTTGTTGTCCCGCTGGGCCTCCAGAGGCCGAAACTGATGAGAAAAACCTCGCCGATCCTTCCTCGAACCCCTCCCCCTCCTCCTTCTCCTCCACCTCCCCCCCCCTCTGGGCACAGCGTGGCGACGGACAGGAACCATCGGCGCACCTTGCAACAGACCTCTCCGCCTTCTCCTCCTCCTCCTCCTCCTCCTGTTCCTCCCTGCGCTCTTCTGGCCAGAAATCCGCATCGTTCAAAGCAGTCCCAGGGGACTGCTTTGAACGATGCCTAGCGTTCAAAGCAATCCCCTGGGACTGCTTTGAAACGACCTCGATCGTCCTCATTATAAGGGCTTCTGGATTAGCGCCGCGCACATTCGTTTTAACACACTGCCACAGTTTCACACATTGAGGGCAGGTCGTTTTCAAACTGTAGTTTTCGCCTTAGCGCCGCGCATACTCGTGCCTTCGTCTCTCAGAAAATGCAGCACTTTCGCGGATTGAAGGCGGGCCGTTTTCAAAATGTGGCTCTCGGCTCAGTTTGAGGGCGGGTCGTTTTCTAAATGTGGTGCTCGCCTTAGCGCCGCGAGCATGTGTTCTTAAACATCAAAGGAGGTTAAGTGATTTTCGTGCTTAACATGCCAGACATGATGTTCTCGAGCGACTCCGGATTATCAAGGCGCAGCAGTGATGTTAACTCGAGATGTTGAGGTCCCCGGAAGAGCGTTCCGGTACAATTCAGGACCGCCAGCGCGTAACAGTCTGGTTAACTCGTGGCGTTGGGGTCTTGGGAACGGCGCCGTGGCACGCATCAGGATTCTCACACGGTTGCTCCCCAACGGGGCATTTCCTTCAGTGGAGACGAACCCTTGTAGGGGCTGTGGAAAAAAAAGGGAGCTTGGAGGGGGGGTGTCTTCCAACGTCGTGGATGATCTTTGGGCTCAGCACTGGTCCTCCTCCCCCTCCTCCTCCTCTCCCTCCCTCGCGTCGGAGCCCTGGGCGGGGCCAGTCAGTCCACGTGCCCGGGTGAACGCTGTGATGGCCCAGGCGGCTGTGCCCCCCGTGGGCACCTCCCCACCGCGCAGGTCGGGGCGCCGCGCTCGCGGGCCACGGGTAATGATCATTCGGGGGTGGTCAAGTTTCGAGGGTCTGGCGGGGATGAGCAACGATTGCTGCCCCGGGGAAGGCGATGCCAGTTATCTATCAATAATGACGATGATGATGATGATGATGATGATGATGATGATGATGATGATGTTGCTGATGATGATGATGAGGATGATGAAGATGATGATGATGATGGTGACGGGGCTGAACCTAAACGGTGTTTTTCGTTTTCGTTATGTTTGCGTTGTCCCTCGCTTCTGTCTTCGGTTCGCCTGTGCCGCAAAACGAAATCGAAACGAAAACGGCCCACGGCATCGCCAAAAACACCGTTTAGGTCCACCCCTAGATGATGATGACGATGATGATGATGGTGATCCTGGACGCTCGTGTAGATTGACCTAGGAGATCTTGGCACAAGACTGACTCGAGAGATCTCGAGGCTCGTGGCTACAACTTGCCTGCGCAAGAGAGGTCCTTGGCCGTTCTGACCAAGAAACATGCGATGATGGCAACTTCGATTCGCAACTTCCCCCGTGGAGTATCAACTTCGGCCTCCGCGCCCCTCTCCACAATTGAATCCTACTGAACCGGGATTTTAACAATAGAGAGGGGGAAAAGGAAGGGGGGTATGTTTTATTATCCGGGCACCGGGTCATCCATGTCAGCGCCCAAGGGCGGCAGCGGGCCCGCCCCGGCAGCCCCCAGCGTCCGCGAGAGGGGCGCCCCCCCTTCCACGCTCGGCGAGGCGGCGGCCGCGATCACGGCCGCGGCTACTAAGGAAGCTCAGACCGAGGCCGGCGTCGCTGTGGCGAAGTGGCGTAAGCGCTTCACAGCTTGGGGGGCCGCCACGGCCGCCTTGGCCGCCCGCCGGATGCGACCGGAGCGCTCGGCCCCTGCGTTTTCGGCGGCCGATATGCGGGCCGAGTGGGCCCGGTGGTGGGACCCGCCCGCTCCCGCGGCGCCGGCCCGCGACGACCCGACCTGCGATCCGCCTGCGGCCCCGCCGGTTGCCCCCGACTGGGCGGGCGCCGCCTCGGACTGGGGGGCCCCCGCTGTCCCCCCTCCCTGGCTTTGGGACCCCCCTCCCTGGAGGCTTTCTGCGACACCCTCGGCTCCGCCGAGGGCGGCCCCGGCTGGGACGGCTGGGAGAGCGCGGAGCTCAAGGACATGGTCACCCACATCCCCTGGCTGATCTCCGAGTTACACGGTATCCTCACCGAGGCTATACTGGACGACCAGGACTGGCCCGCGGAGCGCCTAGCTGCCTTCGCCTCTGTTAAGGTGGCGGGCATCCCGAAGCGCGGCTCCGACGAGTCTCGGCCGGTTGCTGTGGCGCCGGTCTGGCTCCGGGCCTGGCACTCGGTCCTCCTCCCTGACCTCCCCCCGCCCCCCCCCGAGGCTTTTGGTGAACGGGGTGCCGTCGCGTCCGCGGCGGACTGGGCTGCCGCCCCGGGCCGCGCCGGGGCCGAGGTCGATCTCACTAAGGCTTACGATTCGATTTCGCACTCGGTGGCTGCTGAGGCCCTGACCCACTTAGGGACGCCTCCGCCGGTCGTCCGGTGGCTCAGGCACACGTGGGCCGCCCCTCGCGTCTGCTGTGTCGCCGGGACCACGGCCCCGGCCATCCACCCTACGACCGGCATCCCTGCCGGTTGCCCCTGCTCGGGCCGGGTCCTGGGGGCCGTGTTGCTTCCTTGGCATTTCGCCATGCGCACGCTCACTGAGGTCCGGTCCTGGTCCTACGTCGACGACCGGAGCCTGAAGAGCTCCGACGTGGAGGCCCGCTCCCGGGCCCTTGGGGTGACGGCCTCGCTCGACGGCCGCCTCGGGCTCCTGGAGAACGCCGGCAAGCGGCAGCTCTGGGAAGAAGACGAGGACACGGAACACCTGGGCATCCGGGCCTGCCCCGGGAGCCATCTGGTGTCCCCCCCGGTCCCGGGGCCCCGCGACGGTTGGGGGGTCATCGAAGATGCTACGCGCAAGCTGCTGCTCATACCCGGCAGCTCTGGCATCCGTTCCCTGACGGCTGTCATGTCCGTGGCTTCGAAGTACAGGTGGGCCGTTCCCTTTGTGGAATGTCCCCCCCCCTCTCTGGTCAAGCTTACCTTCTGGTGTGTCGCTCGCACCCGGTGCACTTGGTGGGACCAACGACGGTGGTGGGCCGAGCGCCTTGAGCTCCACCCCATCTTCGGCACCTCTCTCCAGGCCCTCCGCCTGGCCGCTCGCTTTCCCCGTTCGCCCCTCTGGCGCTCGTGCGTGGCTCACCACGCTGACTCGTTCGGGCTCGTCTCCCACCCGGATTCGCCCGGGCTGCTGCCTGTCTGGGTCCGCGCCGGGCCCTCCCTCGATCCCCGGGCCGCGGCCGCCGTGGCCGGGATCGTCGCCCCCTCTGCCCTCCCCCCCTACTTCGACGCCTCCTCCCCCCGAGGTCAGCACGTCCTCCGGGTCTGCGCGCGCGCCCGGCTGCTCCAGGAGCGGCCCCAGCGGCCGCGCTACGACGAGGAGGGCCTGGGGGACGTCGACATCGAGGCCTCGTCGAAGCTCCCGTGGAGCTCTTGGCGCGCGGGCCTTGGTAAGGACGACCTTAGCCTCCTGCAGGTCTGGCGCGGGGGCGCCTCTTGCACCCCGACGCGGCGGGCCGACGGCCAGGCCCCCTGCCCGTTCTGCGGGCACGCCACCGCCTCGGCTCGGCACTTCTGGGCCGAGTGCCCCCGCTTCGGGCCCGATCGCGCCGCCCTCGGTCGGAGGTACGGTGTCGCTGAGGCCTGGTGGGGTGGCCAGCCTAGGGTCACAGCCAAAACTGGCTGGATCACCTTCGCCGCCGGCCCCAGCACTGAGGCCCGGTCGCGCCTGCAGGTGATGGCGTGCGAGCTCGGGATCCGCATCCTGGGCGCGCTGCCCCGGGACGCCGTCCCGGCCCCAGCTCGCAGGAGGCCTGCGGATCGGCGGCCCGCCGCGGCCGGCCCTGACGGCGCTCGGGCCTCGAAGCGGCGGCCTGCGCCTCCCTCTCCCCCTCCTGACACTACTCAGGCGGGCGACCAGGCTGGGAACGACGACGGCCTGTGCAGCGACGCCGACGTCGCTGACGACCCGCCCCCGCCCCCGCCCCCGGTCGGTGGTGAGGTGGTGGTCGGTGCGCCCTGCACGAGACGCACGCGGGAGTTGTCTCCCGTGCCCCTGACGCCCGGCCGCCGCTCGCGGCGGAGGGTGGAACCCCTGCCGGAGAGGCCCCGGCGACGGCCTCGCCCTACCTCCTCCCCTCCCTCTCCTCGACGGACCCGGTGTCGGAGAGGTTGAGTCGGTTTAATTTGTTAGCTGTTTTTGGGGTCTCCCATGTGTTCTGACTCCGGCTAGGCTTTGCGTGGCCGGATTCTTCCACACCTTTAAGTACTTTCTCGGCCTCCGGCCGAGGGCGGCAAGGCATCGTGAAGCCTGTCAGCCACATCATCCTCTACGGGCGGCAGCGCCGAGGTCAGAGGTCTGCGATGAGGCGCCCTCGCCGAGAGCGCTGCGCCAGACCTCACGGTCTTCAGAGGCGCCGGAAACGGCGAGGGGCCCGGACCCACGGGTCCCAGGGGGAGTCTGGCTGGCTCCCCGGCCTGGAAGCTCTGTACAGTCGGGGCCCTGAAGAAGGAACCCTTTTCGTTGGGGAGGGGCTCCGCGTTCCTTAAGTGTTTCGCAGCTTGCCTCAGGCTTTCTTTATGTCGTCGACCGGAAATCGAAGGTTCACTTATGGAAAAAAAGGGGGCCTCGTTCCTTATTTTTGGGTTCCTTAAGGTCAAGGCCCCGACTGTACTCCATGCCACTGGCTGGGAGTCTGGCTGGCTCCCCGGTCTGGAGGCTCTGTGCTCCATGCCGCTCGGAGCCTGTTGGGCCCATGGAGGCCCGGCGGAGGCACAGCGCCTCTCCAGCGCGCGAGCCCCCCCTCGGCGGTGGCAGAGGAGGCTTCCCCGGAGTGCCCGTCGCAGCTGCGACGGGCATCCCATTCTCCTCCTCCTCCTCCTCCTCCTCCTCCTCCTCCTCCTCCTCCTCCTCCTCCTTCTCCTCCTCCCTCTCCCCCTCACCCTCCCCCTCCTCCTCCTCCTCCTCCTCCTCCTCCTCCTCCTCCTCCTCCTCCTCCTCCTCCTCCTCCTCCTCTTCCTCCTCCCTCTCCCCCTCTCCCCCGACCCCGGGCGCCGACCATCCTAGGATGGTCGGCGCCTGGGGTCGCGATCCGCGATGGGGGGCCCTCTAGCCGTCGGCCCACTGCGCTCGCTCTCGGGGGCGGATGCTCGGGAAGCGCGCTCGCCACTGCGCCCGGGCCTCCTCCTCCTTCTCCCCTTCCCCCTCCTCCACCTCCTCCTCTTCCTCGCTCGCCACTGCCCCTGGGCCTGCGATGGGAGTGGCGAGCCCAGGGGGCCTCGCGGAATGAGGCCTGGTCGGGCTTGAGCAGGAACTCGGCGGGGGGCGGCAGGGCCAGCGGGGTCCGCTCAGGAGGGAAAAAATATACAGACACAATGAATCGTCGATTCCTAAGAAAATATACGAAAATATAGGAAGCGGGTGGGAGACGAAAATAAAAAAACGGGAAAACATGTGGAATCATTATATTGTGTGTATTTATTTGTGTGCCCCTGGGCCCCTTTATCAGCCGCGATCGGAGCGCAGGAAATCCGGCCTGCCTCCTAGACGCGATCCATTACGATTGGAGAGCGGTCAACTTCGGAACGCGCGCGCGTCGCCACTGCGGGGCTGTTGCGCATACGGGGGTTGGCTTATGCCGAGAAGCGGGTTCTGAACGGGAGGCGTCCTGGAAAGTATCCCATTTGCCGTTTCGGGCCCTGAAGCCCGAGGCCCCTTCACGGACCCCGGGGGCAGCGAAAAAAAAAACACCCGGAAGGAAGGCGGGTCCTGAGAAAAGCCATGGGGTCCAAAACCAGTTTTTTTTTTTTTTACGACGACATGGGAGCTGTTACGGACGAAACTAGTTCCACAGGTGGGGTGTCCACGTGTGGCGGGTGCGACCGCATCAACAGCACCTAAGGCCCTGAATGGTACCGCCGTACCCGCTTAAAAACTGGGTACATTCCTTGCTCGTCGCTGCAGTGTCGAGCTGCCTCTTGCCTGCTATGCGTGGCCTGACGCTGCAACGGTGCAGCTCGCTACATGCGGGCTGGCATGCGCTGTGCGTTGGAAAACCCTGAAGGGCGGCTCTGGGGGGTGGCCTCGCATTAGCCAAAGCTGAAGACTTACAGACAAACAAAAATCCTGCTATGGCGGGAAACGATAGAGGGGGGAGGGGAGTGCTCCTCATCTCCTACTCCTCGGGGAAAGCAGGAAAGAGGGGGAGTGAATAGGAGTCTAGCTACGGCTCTGGACGAGGGGGCCTTAGAAGGGACCTCTTGGGGCACAGCATGAGAATAAAAATTCAGCAGCCTCCTCATCAGCGGCCAGATCATGGGTCTGCACCTCGGGATCTGCACTATCTGAGGGGAGGTCACTAGTGTGATGTGCGGGGTCCGTCTCGGGAGCTACTGAGGGCCTCACTGCAGGGAGTATGCCGCCAGATACGAAACGTATCATCCTGTCATTCGTCGAAAGTGGTCCAGCCATGTCGATATCTCCTCCTCCAGCCAGCCCGCTGGGGCTGGGCCCAGGTGGTGCTTCGCGATCCCTTCTGAGCGTAGGCCAGCGAGCAGGAGGCTTCTGCCCTGCCAGTCCTTGGCGCCGAGGATGAGCTTGGCTGTGTTCGGGTCGTGAGTCTTGTCGACGCGCAGGAAGGCGACTTCGGTCTGGAGGGTCTCTACGTCGATCAGAGGCTCGAGCTGAGGATCCTCTGGCTGGCATTTCTCGAGGTACTCCTCGATCTCTTTGCGTACTCGACCTCCCACTTCGCATGTCAATAGCCCCTCCAGCATGGCGAGGGCGAGTGCGGGGGTCGGTGGGCCTAGCATTTTGAGCGCCTCGGTATCCTTGTTGGTGCGGTAGTTGTTGACCCGTGTCTTGAAGCCCTCGAGCTCCGTCGAGATGTGGGAGACTGTCGGGTGGTTGATTGGTAGCGTCCATGCGTCGGCCACCGTGCACATGATCATCCGTATTTTTGTGCGTTCTGGAGTGTGAGTGTCATCGGCGAGGTGAGCAGCATTTGCATGTTCTTGTCTTTGTTCGTCCACTGCTTGTCGGTGTGCTGCCCTCGGTGAGCTCGTCGTCCGCCTCTGCGCCGAGCACGGCGTGGCTCGTTCTGTTGCTCTTCCACGTCCATGTCGTCGTCCTCCTGGTCCGCTGCTGGTGTCGGTTGGCCCTTGTTGCCCTTGGTCCCCTCGACCTTGCGTCGGCGCTGGGGTGGTTCGTCGGCTTTGGAGTCGTTCCCAGAGGTGCCAGACTTGGTCGAGGACGGTGGCGGGCTTCTCCACGGGGCACGTGCTCCGCGTCGCGGTGCTGCTTTGGGCTGGGCTATGCTCGGCGCCGCTGCTTGCGGCGTGCTGCTGTCCGCTGCTGAGGCCATCAGGTGGAGCTGGTGTCGAGTTGCTGGCTGGTTCAGCTGGTCGTGGAGGTCGCGGTAGTGTTGGCGTAAACGTCAAGGCTATAGTAGTCGCACTGCTGGTGTCGTGCGTAGGTGGCGGTCGTCGATGTTGCGGCCGTCGAGCTCGTGATGTAGTTGATGCTATGGCTGAAGCTCGAATATGCGTGCCCAGCTGAAGCGCCACTGCCTGTCGAATCTCTTGTCGGAGCAGAGCGGCGTCAGATGATCGCCACAATGGGGCGGCGAGGAAACGCTTAGGCACTGTCGGTCCGCGCGGGCGTGCCTCCCTCGCCGAGCGAGGCAATGTCTTGAGCCAAGGGCCACGCGGCGACGGAGGGATGCGCGCGCGGAGGTGTGATCGGAGCTCGTCGATGTCGTAATAGTCTCGCTGGCAATCGATGTTGGGGCTAATGTGCTCGAGCGGGCATCGCGTGGCAGTGGTAGGCTGCCACGTGTGCGTGTGTAGGGAGCGATCGATGAAGCATCGCCCTTCGATCCGGGACCGTCGGTGATGGGTCTGGCAATATTTAATAGAACAATATACATCATCACAAACCAAGCATTTGTTGTCGAGAGTGATCGATGATAAGATAGTGGGGGCTCCGTGTCCTGGGAGTGCTGTTGTTGTTTGATGTGCAATAAGTGCAGAGAAAATGCGGAAGGCCTTGATGCAGCCCTCGATGTTGCAGACGAACGGGTTCGGATCCTCGGGGTCGCTGTCGGGGTCTCCCAGGGGGGTCTCGGGTGGCAAGCAGTGGTGACTTGGTGGGGCCCAAGACTGCGAGACATACGCCTGCCGTAAGTAGCTGAAATCGATCTGCTGGAATGCCTCCTGGATCTCGGGGTCCCTGAAAATCTTCCGAATGTCGTCGCCGATGTCCCAGAGGCCACGGAGGTCGTCGCTGATGGGGGCTGCAAGGGCACTGAGGAGGTCCTCGCGGAGCTGGCGGGCCCAAGGGTGCACTTTAGGGTCCGTGTTGAGAGGGCCGGCCTGACTCGGTGAGGGCATTGGCGGAGGTAGGAAGGCCTTGCGAAGCATAACGATCTTCAATCTGACAACGCCCAAAGAACCCTGAGAGAAATTGCTCGCGATGCCGTGCCTCTTTACTGATACCCTGCCACCATTTCAAACGGCGAACGCATAGTTCAAGAGACGTGGGGGCGATGCCCCAGACAGTAAACAACTCGCGAGTGGTGAGTGAATGATGCTGGCCGTCGCTGTCGATACAATGTGCATCGCCCATGAGCATACATCGAAGTGTTTTTGCGAGGCTCGCATCGATCCGTGCCGTCTCGGCACGGGTGAGTACAAGTGCTTCCAGGCCTGACCATGCACGGCTCGCGACATTGGCGAGGAAGACGAGGCGTTTGCAACGTCTTGGTGTGGCTGAGGTCCAAAAATGAGTAAGCCGTGTCCAGCCCATGTTACAGGCTCGAATCCGTTCCTCCACCTCACGGGTGTTGTAGCCATCGACATGGATATAGGAGCCGAGATGGATAAGATTGGTCATGCATGTGCCGCTTAGCTGTCGTTCGGCCTGCTTGGTGGCGCTGCTGGTAGCGAGTCGTACTAATGTCTCCTGCTCGTGCGCATTCTGTGCATATCCACCATGTCGGAGCTTGGCATTCATAATAGAGACGTCGATGCAGTCTATTGCTAGGGCCTGTCGGAGTGTGCCGTCGGGGACGATGATCACACGTGCGATGTCGTCGATGAAGGCGCCCATGTCGATGCGATGGGCGGTGCCTGTGATGGGGTTGGCGCAGATAAGGCCGTCTCCAATGACGGCATTGAGCTCTGCATCCCAGTCAATGATGAGTGGATAGAAAGATTCCATGAAGAGCTCGGGCTCGTTGCTGTCGCCCATACGGCCTCCACTGCCAGGGTGGAGTCCAATGATGTCGTCGCTGGCATCGATGCGCATGGTGGCGCGGAGTCGATGTTGCGTGAGCATGTCCTCGAAGTGGGGATCGTCGGTGCGTACTCGATGTGCTGCCAATAGTCGGTCAGTGTCACCTGTGCCGAAGGCGTTGCGCATGTCGTAGCTCTTCACGAGGTGTGGGATGTGTGCACTGCGTAGCTTGAAGGTCGCGATGCGCGTGGGCGTCATGAGCCCTTCTCGTCTTCGAGCACGGATGCCACCATATGCCCATGGTGGGGGTGTGTATGTACTGCCAAAATCAACCAATCCGCTTCTGAGATAGAGCCGCCAGAAAGGACAACAGACGTGCAGCATTCGTAGGAAATTGTTGAGGTCGTGGACTGGATCTCCGCATGGGTGTTTGCCTTTCTTGCTGATGGCTACGGTCTGGCTGGTGTAGGACTGAACTGGTAGGGTTTCTGAGTCGCGCACGTGTTGGAGTAAGCGGGTGAGCATGGTGCATGGGGCTCGGGCGTGGTCGTCGCCAAGGGTGAGCTGACGTTGGTCGGGGCGTCGTGGTGGGCGTCGTGGTGGAATTGTGGGGTCGTCGTGAGTCGTAGCGTGTCCAAGTCCATATCGGAGCTGGTGGTGGTTGGGGTAGTCGGCGGGTGCGTATCCAAGTCCGCTGCGTGGAAGTCCTGGTCTGCTGAGATATGTCGGGAATAACATCATAGTAGTCAATTCAGTAGGCCATGACCAGACAGGAAAATATTTGCGATGCTTATTCGTCCAAAGTCGTTTGGCCATAGCGTCGAGGTCCTGTGCCGCAGAGAGCAGAGAGTCTAGTGCGGGGTCCACGCGGTACTCGCCGACGATGTGGATGTCGTTCTCGGGGCGCTGGTGGAGCCCCTGGGCGGCGGCGTCACTTGAGACGTAGATGCTGAGGTGTGTAGGTGCCGCCGCGAGGCCGCCATCGGTAGCGGGCTTGCCGAGGGCGGCGCAGTAGTGGTCAGATGCGGGTCGTACACTCGGAAATGCCAAATAGTTACGTTCCTTCGGGCCTGCCTTAGTGCCTGCACGAAGTCTGCTGAACTCGGCGACTCGTGAAAGATCGCGGTGATGGTAGGCGTCAATGATTTGTTCGTCAAGAAAGTGATGCCACCATGCCCGTTTCCATTTTGCATGTTCGCGGAGTCGGCGAGAGATGAGCTTGAGGTGGACGCCGTCGACCGCCATACCTTTGTCACGTAGTTGCGCACGTTCTCGAAGGAGCTCTTGGCGTGTACGCTGCGCGTCTTTGAGCCAAGCTGGATGTCCTCCGTGACGTGAGTAGCGAGGGATCGCCGCTTGCTGGACCAGATATGCGACGTATGCTGCATGTCGGTCGGGGAGCTGGTCGCGTTGTAGAACTCGAAGAGTATGTGCGTGTTGTGTGAGCTGCTGATGTAGGTCACGTAGAAATTCAGCGCGTCGGCATCCTGTCTGTAGTCCTGCTGCCAGCAGGGCCCAGTCCCATCGCGGTGCATGGTCTGTAGAAGATGAAGTTGGGCAAGTCAGTTGAACATGAATGAGCATTGGGATGTGGTCGAGCATGTGGGGAAGGACACGCAGGCGTTGATGAGATCGCCAACATAGTTTGAGCTTCGTGATGATAGGGAACGCGTCAATCGGGCCGATCCAATAGTCAATTCTGCTGCGAGCACCGCCATTGCCGAAGAAAGTCGGCCCAGTATTCCAGAAAGTAGTATACGCGCAGAGCTGGTTAAGGATGATGCTTTCATGAATGGATGTGCCTACGGTAGTCTCTGGGGCGGGCTTCTGTGGTCCGATGCTGTCGTCAGTACATAGTGCCCGATGGCGGCGTCCCATGCCTTGGTTGAGGTCGCCGAAAAAAAGGGCGTCATACGCGTCGGAGTAGAGGTGATCTCTTTTGTAATCCACTGCCAAATTCGTGTGCATGTCCGTTCCGTAATCTTTGCATTTGAACTGTGTGGGACTGGGGGTAGGTAACCCACGATCAGTCTAACTCGGAAATGTCCTCGTACTATATCAATAGAGCCAGCACGGCCCTGTAAATCAGATGGCGGGGATGCAATTCTGACCACGTGCTTGGGCGAGAAACGTCGCTTAGATATCGCAATGGAGCAGCCACAGGCGGAAGTGACATGTGGGGACCGGCCCCAGCCCCAGTGTATCCAGAAATGGTGTCGGGATTCTTCACGATGATGTGATAGCTGTGCGATCTGTCGAATGTGTGTGCCAGGACATAATATACCGTACTGGTTGCGAAACTCATGGCTGATGGAGTCGGTCCTTCCAGGGAAACTAATTAGTGAATATGGGTTCCAGCCTACGAACTTTGCATTCTCGCTGTGTCGTACTAAACTGCTGCATCGTCGCCATGTTGTCATTCAGGGTCTTCCTCCAGTAGCGCCGCGCCACGCGGCGGCGCACACGGAGCGTCTTGGCCAGCCTCATCAGGCTGGGGGATCCATGGCGGGAGACTGCGCGAGATGTGTGGGAGAGAAAGGGGGAAGTGTGTGAGGCCTGTTCACACGGGAGGACTCGAGCCGTTCGCGGCCTTCCAAGACCAGTTTCCCTGAGGACCCCTTTCTGTCACAGCGAGTGGTCTTCGTCGTCGTCGACGTCGTCGTCGCCGCCGTCGTCGTCGTCGTCGTCGTCGTCGTCGTCCTCGCTCTCGTCGTCATCGTCGTCGTCGTCGTTCTCGTCGTCACTTTCTACCCTGTTCCTCGATCTCCTCCTTCTCCTCCTCCTCCTCCTCCTCCTCCTCCTCCTCCTCCTCCTCCTCCTTCGCATTTGAAGAGGACTCGGAGGAAAACAGAGAGGCCACCAACACGGCCGTACACAAGTTCAACACCAGAGGCGTCCCAGGGCTCCCCAAGGACAACCCACTTTGGGGCATCTTGGGCTGACCTCGGGGCCCCAAATAAGCCCCATACCTAGGAGGCCTCCAAGAAGCCCCCAGTGAAACGCCCAGATGGCGAAGGGAAGTCGTGAGCTGCCAGTCGGCCGTCCTTCGCCTGCTCTGGGATCATCCATCGCTGCTGCGAGGGCTGATGCAGGTTGGTAACGATCGCGCAGCGTCTTGAAACAAACCTCTTCAAAACGAGAATGTGGCCACGCCCACTGAGCGTGCGTGCAGTGCGAAGCCACTAACACGAGAGCGATTATTACGCTGAGCAGCCCGGGCCAGGCCTCAGGGAAATCTTTTGGCCAGACGCGGTGTCAATTACCGACGTGTGCTTGCAACAAACTCCAAGCTGAAGTCACCGACCCCTAAGGTTTCGTGGGCGTGTGTATTGGTTGCCCCTCCCCAAACCCCTCCACCCGGAGCCTGGCCCGGCTGGTCTGGGAGCGGGGGGTCCCAACCAACGGGCCCTAGCAGGCTTATCTGGTCCCAACGAGGAGGCGCGTAAGCATCGCCCAGGAAAGTTCCATGACGGTCCACAGGGTGTCCTGGGACGGCCCAGGATACGTCCCAGCGGGCCCCAGATGGAGTGAACACGGCCTCGGAGGCTCCCAGGACGGCCAAATGAGAGCCACAGGAGATCTTCCAAGAGGGCGCCATGAAGCAAACATCCAGGAGTTCCCCTTGGTTGCTCAACCTGTTTGGCTTCCTCGCCTTTCTGATCTTCTGGGCGTCTGAGACAACCCAGGAGGACCCCACGATCGCCCCGAGACGGCCGAAAGGTCACCAAGAGGGCCCGAAAACGGCCCAAGACGGCTCAACTATCCCCCCAAATGCCTCCAAGATTGCCCCCAAGAGACCCCCATGATGGCCCCAGGAGAAGCCCAAGAGGGGGAATTCGAAGGGGCGTCGGGGGCCCTCCCTCATAAGATAGCCCCCACGAGCCCAACGTGTCTCCAAGAGAACCCCAAGAGGCCCCCAAGAAGCCCTCAGGAGGCCCCCAAGAGGTCCCCAAACGACCCAATAGGGGAAGGCTGGGTGTCTCTACTCTACGCGCGGCGCCACGACGCTTCTACGACAATGCCCCGCGGAAGAGAGGCATCCAGAGCTCCCGAGGGGCCGGCGGTGCGGGGAAAGAAAATGAATCCCTGAGCCAACTCCTCAGCTGGGACTTTCGAAACCGCGACAGCGTTCTTGCAACTCTGTTGAAGAAGAGCTGCGCTCAAAAAAAAAACTGGCCAAAGCGAATCATGACAGCTACAGAACACTTTTCCAGGAGACCGGATTGCGGCCCCAGCCTTTCTCCAGGAGACCCGGTTGCGGCCCAGCCTTATCCAGGAGACCGGGTCGCAGGATTGATTGCGCTATGCTGCAGATGGTCGCCGAGCTCGCCGCTCGGTCCGGGTTCGCGTCCCAGGTGTGCGCGGCGTGGTCGACTCCATGCCGGGCCCGGCGGCTCTGGGGCGAGTGCGTGCAGCTCCAGTGGTGGGCGACTCGTGTTCCATCTTCTCCGCGGCAAGGGGGGGGGCCCGCTCGGCAGTGGGACAACAACCCTCACGATCCGTATTCCCAGATACGGTTAGTTATGAAACCATGCGCACCAACAGTTTCATGGTGCCAGGACGCGTCACAGTATATGGCAAGGGGTATCTGCTCCGCTGCTGGGCCCCGTCCCCAGGGTCCACAAGGAAAACGACGGGCCACGCGGCGGAGTCTGCGAGGCCATGTCCAAAAGCTTCTTGGGGAGGAAGCTGACCTCTGGCTTCATCCTCGACCACTCCAGACTGGTTTTCGGCAAGGGCCCATCGCTCCGCTCATGCGTCCATCCTGCGTAGAGCGTCCGTGGACTTGAGTCGAACTTGGGTGGACCTTGAATCGAGGCAGAGGCGAGCTGGAGTCGAACTTGAGCCGAAACCAGAAACGGACAGGCCCGCCAGGTGTACCCCGAGGAGGCCACAGCAGAACGGGCATCGAGCAAGAAGATGGGGTCTGGGGCTCCGGGACTGCTGCTTCGCGACGTGAGCCTGTTTTTTTTAGACTCTGGCAAGTTTACTTGCATGGACGGGGGGGGGGGGGGCTGAGCCTGAAGCAAGCCGCAAACGACTTGCACGTTCGGGGGGGCGCGGAAATCACGCAAGTCGAAAGGCACTTGCACGCTAGTATTCGCTTGAAGAGGGGCGAGGGGGAGGGGGGGGGGGGGGGTGGGGGGGGGGGGGGGGGGCGAACGCCATGCAAGTAAACTTGCCCGCATCCAGAAAAACAGGCTCCGTGTGCTGCAGCGTCGGAGCTCCGGGGCATCTCCGGGCCGCCCCCCTCGGGCACGGCGCGGGCGGGCCGGGCCGGCGGCTCCCTCTTGGAGGTCGTCGAGGCGTTGGTGTCCCGGCGGCTCTGCGGCGTGTCGGCCGCGTGGCTGGCCTCGGCGCGCCCAGCCGGGCCGACGTCGGCCGACCGCACCGCGATCACGTGAGACGACGCCAGGACGAGGCCAAACTCGGGTGAGGATACTGAAGGGGCCCTGGGACACACAAATGAATACACACAAACACAAGGATTCCCGATGTTTCCAATATTTTCTCGGTTTTTGTCTTCCCCCCACTTCCCATATTTTCCTGGGAGTGGACGATTAATTGTGTCTGTGTGTTTTCCTCCTCCTGAGATACATCGAAAATCTCTGAGACCCGGCGGCTCTGGAGGACGGATCGGGCGTCGCTGCCTTCTCGGAGCGAACCGGAACGCTCAGGGAGCGTTCCGCATCGCCCTGGGACGGCTTTGCCCTCGTCCTAGCCCCGTCTGATCACGGCCGGTACCCCGAACGAACGAACGAGCGACGCGCGAGTAGTCCCTGCAAGGGGACGGGGCCGGCTAAATAGCAGCCTGCGCGGGGCGGCCACGGCCGCTCACTCCGTGAGCCTCCTCACCACACTCGGTCGTTACCTCAGTAATGACATTCTACTGGCGAAGCTTTCGGCGACAAAACGCCAAACAAAACATAAACGATTTCAGCCAAAAATGAATGGCGTCGCGTTGGTAGAAGCGCAACTATCTGATTGCGAAAGCATGCGAGCCCGCGCGATGCTTCATGCCCAAGCAGGCTACTCCGAGAGAGGTGCGAGCAGCACGGTTGGCACGAACGAAACTTACCCCGAAGGAGGACATGAAGACCTGGGTCTTCTGGGCCACGTTTGTCGACCGGGAACTCACAGCGCTGCCCACAGCCGGACGACTGCAAGCGGCAGCTCCAGCGGGAGCGAGTACGCGACGGCCCAAGAAGCTTGTCTCTCTGCCCCCGCCTGCACCGTCCACGCCTGGCGGGTTCCGGAATCCCTGAACCCAAAAAGTGCTGTCATCTCTTGGAGGGACGCGATTTACTTCCGCCAACGTCAGCCGGCCGAGCCGCCGCCGTCTTACTTCCGCCGCCTTCCGCAGAGGAAGAGATGGCAACCCTTTCGATCCTCGAAGGAAAAAAGCCCTTTCTGGAACGCCAGAACGCCTCATCTGTCATAGTCCCAAATTTACAACTCTTTTTTTCTCACGCGGTTTAGGGGGTGGCGCGTGACGCTCGTTGTTGTTGCGCGGCTGGATGGCCTTATGTTGGCCCGTGGAACCATAAAATTATTACTGTTTTCCCTACACGGTTTCGGGGGAGACGCGTGTCACCCGCTGCTTTTTGTTCGAGGCCCTATGCTGGCTCCCAGAACCCAAACATAGCAGTTGTTCTTCTCACGCAGTTTCGGGGGTGACACGTGTCACCCGCTGGTTTTGCGAGGTTGAATGGCCTCAAGTTGGCTCCCAGGGTCCCAGATTTACAATTGATTTTCTCAAAGTTTTGGGGGTGACACGTGTCACCAGTTATTTTTGTAAGGCTGAAAAGCATTACGTCCAGAATACCAACTTTACTATCCGTTTTTCTCACACGGTTTCGGGGGGTGGCCCTTGTCGCCCAGAATCTCAAAATTATGATTGGTTCTTCTCAGACTGTTTCGGGGGTGACCCGTGCCACACATTGTTTTTGTGAGGCTGGATGGCCTTGTGGTGGCTCCCAAGATCTCCCAAATTTGTGACACGTGTCACCCCTTGCTTGTGTGAGGCTGACTGGACTTCCGTTGGCTCCCAGAATGCCAACATTGCATTTGTTTGTTTTTCTGACGCGTTTCGTTTTCGGGGGGGTGGCACGCGTCGCCCGTTGTTTTTGTGAGGCTGAATGGCCTCATGTTGGCCCCCAGTCCCAAATTTACAGATGGTTCTTCCCACACGGTTTCGGGGGAGACACCTGTGAGGCTGAATGTTTTTCCCCATATCCTAAGATGGGGTTCTTGTTTTCCCCATATCCTAAGATGGGGTTCTTGAGATTCCCCATATCCTAAGATGGGGGCTCTTGTTATTACTTGGACGCCTCATACTTCTCCTCCTTCTCCTTCTCCTCCTTCTTCTCCTCCTCATACCCAGACTTACTCACACTCAGATTTACTCATGCCCAGACTTACTCAGACACAAAATTTCTCATACTCAGACCTACTCAAACTCAGACCTACTCCTACGCAGACTTACTCATGCTGAGACTCACGCACGCCCCGTTCGCGACCGTTTTGTGGGGATGTCTCATGCGGTTTGCATGTTGTTTGTCCCAGCATCCTTCGCTTTCGGAGCAGATTTGGAGGATGTCTCGAGCGAGGCGCTCACTTTCACGTCCCTAAGGGGAGCCGCCGAGGGGCATTGCACGGTCCCGTTCGCGGCCGTTTCGTGGGGATGTCTCAAGCGGTTTGCCTGCTTTCTGTCCCAACATCCTTCGCTCAGATTTGGAGGATGTCTCGAGCGAGGCGCTCATTTCACGTCCCTAAGGGGAGCCGCCGAGAGGGGCATTGCACGGTCCCGTTCGCGGCCGTTTTGTGGGGATGTCTCAAGCGGTTTGCCTGCTTTCTGTTCCAACATCCTTCGCTTTCGGAGCAGAGTTGGAGGATGTCTCGAGCGAGGCGCTCATTTTCACGTTCCTAAGGGGAGCCGCCGACGGGTATTGCACGGTCCCGTTCGCGGCCGTTTTGTGGGGATGTCTCAAGCGGTTTGCATGTTTTCTGTCCCAACATCCTTCGCTTTCGGAGCAGATTTGGAGGATGTCTCGAGCGAGGCGCTCATTTTCACGTCCCTCAGGGGGCCGCCGAGGGGTGTTGCACGGTCCCGTTTGCGGCCGTTTTGTGGAGATGTCTCAAGCGGTTTGCCTGTTGTCTGTCCCAACATCCTTCGCTTTCGGAGCAGATTTGGAGGATGTCTCGAGCGAGGCGCTCATTTTCAACCTTCAGGTGGGCCAGATTTTGAGGATGTCTCGATCGGCAGCCAGACTCGTGGGCACAGATTCTCCTCAGGATGCCACAGGAAGCTCCAACCGGCTCCAGGAGGCCTCAGGAGACCACATGAGGTCCCAGGAGGCATTAGGAGGCTACAGAAAGACTCAAGAGGCCACAGGATGTCCCAAGAGGCTCTAGGAGGTCACAGGAAGCTCCGGGAGGCCTCAGGAAGCCACAGGAGGCCCCAGGAGGCCAGCGCCAGGAGGCCTCGGAAGGCAACAGGAGGCCCCGAGAGGCCCCAGGGGCAGGAGGCCTCAGAAGGCAATACGAGTGGCTCCCATCCCATGTGTTTGACGTATGCTCCTATATATTGGGCCTCACCTGGAGCACGAATCCTTGATGTTATACGTATGCTTATATAGATTGTCCTTCCGCTGTGTACTTATGTTCCTATAGGGCCTCTCCTGGGGCTCGAGCCCTTGGTGTTTACGTGTGTTCCTATAGATTGCCCCCTTCTCCTGTGGCTCCAATCCGTACTGTTTTAGGTGATTATGTTGCTATACATTGGGCCTCTCCTGGGCACGAATCCTCCCTAGGAGGTCCCAGGAGGCCCCAGGAGGCCCCAAGAGGCTCCTGGAGGCCACAGGAAGCCCCAGTAGGTTTCAGGAGGCCCCAGGAGGCCCCCAAGAGGACCCAGGCTCATGCGCAGAGACGCGCTCGTACTACTGAGGCTCATTCACACTCCAATTCATTCTCAATTAGATTCATGACCAAACCGTCACAACTGAAGCCCGTTTATATTCGAAAGCTCTTGCGCCTAGACATTCACGGCGGACAGGTCCATGCGAATAGACACAAGCTTACTCATACTCAGACCTACTCATACTCAGATCTAGTCCTATTCAGACTTACTCATGCTGAGACTCACTCATACCCAGACTAACTCATACTCAGAATTGTGGGGCGCTGGTTTCAGCACCCCTACTGGGAGCCGCCAGGGGTGATTTCACGGACCCTTTCGCGGCCGTTTTTTGTGGGGATGTCTCAAGCGGTTTGATTGTTTTGTCTCAACATCCTAGATTGTGCGGATGTCTCAGGCGGGGCGCTGGTTTCAGCACCCCTAGGGGGAGCCGCTAAGGGTGTTTTCAAGGCTCCGTTCGTGGCCGTTCTGTGGGGATGTCTCAACATGATATTCGCATGTTGCGTTGCATGGCTCGACGCTCTTTCCCAGATCCCACTGACAATTCTCCTTGTAAGAAGATGCACATATGGGGATCTCCCCGCAGTGAATAATTACTTGGACGCCTCCGGCTTCTCCTCCTTCTCCTGCTCCCTCTTCGCCTTCTCCTTCTTCTCCTCCTCTTACCCAGACTTACTCATACACAGATGTACTCTCATATTCACTCATACCCAGACTTACTCAGACACAAAATTACTCATATTCAGAACTACTCATACTCAGACCTACTCCTACTCAGACTTACTCATGCTGAGACTCACGCACGCCCCGTTCGCGGCCGTTTTGTGGGGATGTCTCAAGCGGTTTGCCTGTTTTCTGTCCCAACATCCTTCGCTTTCGGAGCAGATTTGAAGGATGTCTCGAGCGAGGCGCTCATTTTCACGTCCCTACGGAAAGCCGCCGAAGGGTATTGCACGGTCCCGTTCGCGGCCGTTTTGTGGGGATGTCTCAAGCGGTTTGCCTGCTTTCTGTCCCAACATCCTTCGCTTTCGGGGCAGTTTTGGAGGATGTCTCGAGCGAGGCGCTCAGTTTCACGTCCCTAAGGGGAGCCGCCGAAGGGTATTTATTGCACGGTCCCGTTCGCGGCCGTTTTGTGGAGATGTCTCAAGCGGTTTGCCTGTTGTCTGTCCCAACATCCTTCGCTTTCGGAGCAGCTTCGGAGGATGTCTCGAGCGAGGCGTTCATTTTCACGTCCCTGAGGGGAGCCGCCGAGGGGTTTTGCACGGTCCCGTTCGCGGCCGTTTTGTGGGGATGTCTCAAGCGGTTTGCTCGTCTTCTGTCCCAAAATCCTTTGCTTTCGGAGCAGTTTTGGAGGATGTCTCGAGCGATGCGCTCATTTTCACGTCCCTAAGGGGAGCCGCCGAGGGGTATTGCACGGTCCCGTTCGCGGCAGTTTTGTGGGGATGTCTGAATCGGTTTGCCTGTCTGTCCCAACATCCTTCGCTTTCGGAGCAGCTTTGGAGGATGCCTCGAGCGAGAGAATCATTTTCACGTCCCTGAGGGCAGCCGCCGAGGGGTATTGTACGGTCCCGTTCGCGGCCGTTTTGTGGGGAATTCTCAAACCAGTTCGCCTGTCTGTCCCAACAAGCTTCGCTTTCGGAGCAGCTTTGGAAGATGTCTCGAGCGAGGCGTTCATTTTCACGTCCCTGAGGGGAGCCGCCGAGGGGTTTTGCACGGTCCCGTTCGCGGCCGTTTTGTGGGGATGTCTCAAGCGGTTTGCCTGTCTTCTGTCCCAGCATCCTTCGCTTTCGGAGCAGCTTTGGAGGATGTCTCGAGCGAGGCGCTCATTTTCAACCCCCAAGTGGGCCAGATTTTGAGGATGTGTCGATAGGTGGCCAGACACGTGGGCACAGATTCTCCTCAGGATGCCACAGGAGGCTCCAACAGGCTCCAGAAAGCCCCAGGAGACCACATGAGGTCCCAGGAAGCATCAGGAGGCCACAGAAAGACTCAAAAGGCCACAAGATGTCCCAAGAGGCTCTAGGAGGCCCCAGGAAGCTCCGGGAGGCCTCGGGAAACCACAGGGGGCCCCAGGAGGCCAGAGGAAACGCCAGGATGCCTCGGAAGGCGACAGGAGGCCCCGAGAGGCCCCAGGAGCAGGAGGCCTCAGAAGGCAACAGGAGTGGTTCCAATCCCATGTGTTTGACGTATGCTCCTATAGATTGGGCTTCACCTGGAGCACGACTCCTTGATGTGAAACGTATGTTTATATAGATTGTCTTTCTCCTTTGTAATTATGTTCCTTTCTCTCTATTATTGTCTTTCTCCTGGGGCACGAATCCTTGGTGTTTTGCATGTGCTCATATAGATTGCCCCCTTCTCCTGTGGCTCAAATCCGCAATATCTGATGTAGGAGCACCTAAACAAAATGTCACAGTGACGGGGCCGAACGGTCATTCACTGTCCCTGGGTGCGTGGCTGGCATTGGCTTCCGCGGTGCGGATTCGTGTTGTTGTTGTTGTTGTTGTTGTTGTTGTTGTTGTTGTTGTTGTTGTGTTTGTTTTTGTTTTTGTTGTTGTTGTTGTTGTTGTTGTTGTTGTTGTTGTTGTTGTTGTTGTTGTTGTTGTTGTTGTTTGTTGTCGTTGTCCTACCCGCAACCCGCCCCGCGACCCACCCGCGACCAACCCCGCGACCCACCCCGCGACCCACCCGCGACCCACCCGCGACCCACCCGCGACCCACCCCGCGACCCACCCCACGACGCACCCCGCGACCCACCCCGCGACCCACCCTGCGACCCACCCCGCGACCCACCCCACGACCCACCCGCGACCCACCCGCGACCCACCCGCGACCCACCCGCGACCCACCCCGCGACCCACCCGCGACCCACTTTCGACCCAAACCACGTTCATCGCCGGGTTCTTTTTGCATCCCTTCCAGGTGGAGAGCCCGCGACCAACTCGCGACCCAAACCACGTTCAGGGTACAAACCACATTCTTCGGCGCCTGCGGCGGGTATCCTTTGCATTCGTTTCAGGTGGAGAGCCCGCGGCCCACCCGCGACCACGTTCAGGGTACGCACCATTTTTTTCGGCACCTGCGGCGGGCATCTTTTGCATTCGTTCCCGGTGGAGGACCCGCGGCCCACCCGCGACCCAAACCACGTTCAGTGTACAAACCAAATTTGTCGGCGCCTGCGGCGGGCTGCTTTTGCATTCCTTCCAGGTGGAGGTGGAGTACCCGCGACCCACCCGCGACCCAAACCACGTTCACTGAACAAACCAATGCCGCACAAGCGCGGCGGCGGATTTGCGCATGCCGTCTGAGCCCGCAACGATCTCTTCAAGCCCCGCGCATCCACACCAACCCGTCCAGCAACTTTGCCCTGGCGAGTTGCCTTGATCAGAGAAGTCGGGGAGCATAAAGTGGGAAAAAGAATTGCGTTGCCGTTATCTTGGGAAAAGAATGGGAGGCAGGAGGAGTAAACAGGGGACGAGGAGGACGCGGAAGAAGAGAGGATGTAAGGATAATGTGGAGAAAGAGGAGGAGGACGAAGAGGGGGAGGAGGGGGAGGAGGAGGACGAGGAGGGGGAGAAGGGGGAGGAGGGGGAGGAGGGGGAGGAGGATGATGATGGACGACAATGGGAGGACGATGATGGAGGCCGACGAGGGGGAGGACGACCATGAGAGGACGATGATGGAAGGACGAGGGGGGGAGAGGGAGGACGAGGAAGAAGAGGAGGAGGATGACGAGGTGGAGGAGGATGACGATGACGATGAGGACGAGGACGAGGAAGAGGATGAGGATGAGGATGAGGAGGAGGAAGAGGAGGAGGAGGAGGAGGAGGAGGAGGAGAGCGCCATCGACAGGTAAGGTGGGGGCCACGAGGTCCGCCGGCTCGACGACGCCCGCGTCGCCCGCGCCCGCCCCCTCACTCTTATCCGCAACTGCGGGGTGCTACGTATCACTGATAGACGCTCGCCTTGGCACAATCCTACGCTTTTACACCATGAGGTTCGCATGTTGCGTTGCATGGCTGGACGCGCATTCCCAGATCCCACTGACAAGTATATATTGTTTTTAAGATGCACGTATGGGGATCTCCACGCAGCGAGTAATTAGGTTGGCACCCAGAATGCAAAATGTACAAAGTGTTCCCAACCATCATGTGGTGTTGGGTCCTCGTTTCGAAGAGACAGCGCCCCGCGTGCCCCCTTCCTTCCTCCCGCTGCCTCCTCCCTCTGCTTCCTCCTCTCGTCTCCCCCCCTCACTTTGGCACACCCCTCACACGTTTCGCGGCCCCACCGGGAGCTCCACCTAAGGTCCCAGTGGCGCAGTCCGCATGGCTGCGCCGCCCCATTTTGGCACACCCCTCACACGTTTGGCGGCCCAATAAGGAGCACCACCCAAGGTCTGGCGCAACGATATTATCATCGCCATCATCGCCGCCATCCCCTCGCACGTTCCGTGGCCCCACAGGGAGCTCCACCTAAGGCCCCAATGGCGCAGTCAGCATGCCGGCCCAGCCCCATGTCGGCACACCCCTCGCACGATTCATGGCCCCATAGGGAGCTCCACCTACGGTCCCAGTGGCGCAGTCCGCATGGCGGCGCAACCCTATTTTGGCACACCCTCACACGCTTCATGGCCCACAGGGAGCTCGACCTAAGGTCCCAATGGCGCAGTCCGCATGGCGGCGCCGCCCCATTTTCGCACACCTGGCACGCGCATCGTGGCCCCATAGGGAGCTCCACATAAAGTTCCAGTGGCGCAATCCGCATGGCTGCGATGCCCCATTTTGGCAAACCCCTCACACGTTTCGTGGCCCCATAGGGCCATAGGGAGCTCCACATAAGGTTCCAGTGGCGCAACCCGCATGGCGGCGCCGCCCCATTTTGGCACACCATTCACACGCTTCGTGGCCCCATCGAGCTCCACCGAAGGTTTCAGTGGCGTAGTCCGCATGGCGGCGCCGCCCCATGATGGCACACCCCTCCACGTTTCGTGGCCCCATAAGGAGCTCAACCGAAGGTTCCAGTGGCGTAGTCCGCATGGCGGCGCCGCCCCATTTTGGCACACCGATCACACGCATCGTGGCCCCATAAGGAGCTCCACCTGAGGCTCCAGTGGCGCAGTCCGCGTGGCGGCGCCGCCCCATTTTGACACACCCCTCACACGCTTCGTGGCCCCATAGGGAGCTCCACCTAAGGTTCCAGTGGCGCACTCCGCATGGCGGCCTCGCCCCATTTTGGCACACCCCTCGCACGTTTCCACGCAAGGTTCCAGTGGCGCAATCCGCATGGCGGCGCCGCCCCATTTTTCCGCGCCGTTCACACGCATCGTGGCCCCATAGGGAGCTCCAGCTAAGGTTCCAATGGCGCAGTCCGCAAGGCGGCGCCGCCCCATTTCCATACACCCCTCACACGTTTCGTGGCCCCATAGGGAGCTCCACCAAAGGTTCCAACGGCGCAGTCCGCATGGCGGCGCCGCCCCATTTCGACACACCCCTCACACGTGTCGTGGCCCCATAGAGCTCCACCTGAGGTTCCAGTGGCGCAGCCCGCATGGCGGCGCCGCCCCATTTTGGCACACCCCTCGCGCGCCTCGTGGCCCCATAGGGAGCTCCACCTGAGGTTCCAGTAGCGCAGTCCGCACGGCGCCGCCGCCCCATTTTGGCACACCCCTCACACGCTTCGTGGCCCCATAGGGAGCCCACCTGAGGTTCCAGTGGCGCAGTCCGCATGGCTGCGCCGCCCCAGTTTGGCACACCCCTCACACGTTTCGTGGCCCCATAGGGAGCTCCACCCAATGTTCCAACGGCGCAGTCCGCATGGCTGCGCCGCCCCATTTTGGCACACCGCTCGCACGTTTCGTGGCACCATAGAGCTCCACATATGGTTCCAGTGGCGCAGTCCCCTTGGCGGCCTCGCCTCAATTTGGCACATCCCTCGCACGCCTCGTGGGCTCAGAGGGAGCTCCACCTTAAGTTCCAATGGCGCAGCCCGCATGGCGGCGCCGCCCCATTTTGGCACACCGTTCACTCGCTTCGTGGCCCCATAGAGCTCCACCTAAGGTCCGAGTGGCGCAATCCGCATGGCGGCGCCGCCCAATTTTGGCACACCCCTCGCACGTTCCGTGGCCCCACAGGGAGCTCGACCTAAGGTTCCAATGGCGCAGTCAGCATGGCGGCGCCGCCCCATTCTGGCACACCGTTCACACGCACCGTGGCCCCATATGGGAGCTCCACCTGAGGCTCCAATGGCGCAGTCCGCGTGGCGCCGCCGCCCCATTTTGACACACCCCTCACACGTTTCGTGGCCCCATAAGGAGCTCCACCTATGGTTCCAGTGGCGCAGTCCGCATGGCGGCGCCGCCCATTTGAGCATGCTGAGCACACCCCTCACACGTTTCGTGGCCCCATAGGGAGCCCCACCTAAGGTTCCAGTGGCGCAGTCCGCATGGCTGCGCTGCCCCGATTTGGCACACCCCTCCACGTTTCGTGGCCCCATAGGGAGCTCCACCTAAGGTTCCAATGGCGCAATCCGCATGGCGGCGCCGCCCCAATTTGGCACACCCCTCACGCGATTCGTGGCCCCATACGGAGCTCCGCCTAAGGTTCCAATTGCGCAGTCCGCATGGCGGCGCCGCCCCACTTTGGCACACCCCTCACACGCTTCTTGGCCCCATAGAGTCCCACAAAGGCTCCAGTTGCGCAGTCCGCATGGCTTCGCCGCCCCATTTTCACACACCCCTCGCACGTTTCGTTGCCACATCGGGAGCTCCACCAAAGGCTCCAATGGCGCAATCCGCATGGCGGCGCCGCCCCATTCTGGCACACCGTTCACGCGTTTCGTGGCCCCATAGAGAGCCCCACCGAAGGTTCCAGCGGCGCAGTCTGCATGGCGCCGCCGCCCCATTTTGACACACCTCTCACACGTTGTGCGGCCCCATAGGGGGCTCCACCGAAGGTTCCAGTGGCGCAATCCTCATGGCGGCGCCGCCCCATTTTGTCACGCCCCTCACACGCATCATGGCCCCGCAGGGAGCTCCACCTAAGGTCCCAATGGCGCAGTCAGCATGGCGGCGCCGCTCCATTTTAGTACACCCCTCACACGTTTCGTGGCCCCATAGGGGGGCCCCACCTGAGGTTCCAGCGGCGCAGTCCGCATGGCGGCGCCGCCACATGTTTGGCACACCTCTCGCACGCTTCGTGGCGCCATAGGGAGCCCCACCAAAGGTTTCAGTGCGCCGCCGCCCCATTGTTGGTACACCCCTCGCACGTCTCGTGGCCCCACAATGGGTTCCACATAAGGTTCCAATTGCGCAGTCAGCGTGGCGGCGCCGCCCCATTTTGGCACACCGTTCACACGTTTCGTGGCCCCATAGGGAGCCCCACCAAAGGTCCCAATGGCGCAATCTGCATGGCTGCGCCGCCCCATTATGACACACCCCTCACACGCTTCGTGGCCCCATAAGGAGCTCCACCTAAGGCTCCAGTGGCGTAGTCTGCATGGCGCCGCCGCCCCATTTTCATACACCCCTCACACGTTTCGTGGCCCCAGCGAGCTCCACCTATGGTTCCAGTGGCGCAGCCTGCATGGCGGCGCCGCCCCATGTTGGCTCACCCCTCGCACGTTTCGTGGCCCCAGCGAGCTCCACCTATGGTTCCAGTGGCGCAGTCCGCATGGCAGGGCCGCCCCATTTTTTGGCACACTGTTCACTCGCTTCGTGGCCCCATCCATGGGGCGCTCCACCTAAGGTTCCAGTGGCGCAGTCCGCATGGCAGCGCAGCACCATTTTAGCACACCCCTCGCACGTTTCGTGGCCCCATAGGGAGCTCCACCTAAGGTGTCAATGGCGCAGTCCGCATGGCGGCGCCGCCCCGTTTTGGCACACCGTTCACACGCATGGTGGTCCCATAGGGAGCTCCACCTGAGGTTCCAGTGGCGCAGTCTGCATGGCGGCGCCGCCCCATCTTGACACACCCCTCACACGCTTCGTGGCCCCATAGGGAGCCCCACCTAAGGTTCCAATGGCGCAGTCCGCATGGCTGCGCCGCCCCATTTTGGCACACCCCTCACACGCTTCGTGGCTCCATATTGCTCCGCCTAAGGTTCCAGTGGCGCAGTCCGTAGAGCGGCGCCGCCCCATTTTGGCACACCCCTCGCACGCTTCTTGGCCTCATAGAGCCCCACCTAAGGCGTCAGTGGCGCAGTCCGCATGGCGGCGGCGCCCCATTCTTGGCACACTGTTCACTCGCTTCGTGGCCCCACCCATAGGGAGCTCCACCTTGGGTTCCAGTGGCGCAGTCCACATGGCGGCGCCGCCCCACTTTGGCACACCCCTCGGACGTTTCGTGGCCCCTTAGGGAGCTCCGCCCTGCTCCGTTTCAGCAGAGTCCTCGCGCGCTTCGTGGCCCCATAAGGAGGTCCACCGAAGGCGATACTAACAACTACTGTATTCACAACTGCATATGGTTGCCCCCCTCGTAGAACTATGTTTTTTTTCTCTGGCGACTTCGGGGGTGGCCGTGTCGCCTGGTGTTTTTGTGCGGCTGAATGGGCCTATGTTGGATCCCAAGATCCCAAATTCATAATTGATGGTTCTCACACGGTTTCGGGGGTGACACGTGTCACCCGCTGTTTTCTTCCGAAATTGAATGACCTTATGTTTGCTCCCAGATTACCAAATTTACCATTTGCTTTTCTCACGCAGTTTCGGGGGAGAAACGTGTCACCCGTTGTTTCTTGTGAAGCCGAATGGCTTTATGCTGGCTCCCAGAACCCCCAAACTTAGAATTGTGTTTTCTCAAACGGTTTCGGGGGTGAGTGACACGTGCCACCCGTTGTTTTTTGTGAGGCTGAATGGTCTTCTTTGGGCTCCCATAGTGCAAAAGTTACACATTGTTTTTCTCACGCGGTTCCTGGGGGGGGGGGGGACACGTGTCACCCGCTCTGTTTTTTGTGAGTAGTGATGCATGACCTTATTCTGGTACCCCAAATCCCAGATTCACAATTGGTTTTTCTCACGCGGTTTCGGGGGTGACACGTGCCACCCATTATTTTTGTTGTGAAGCTGAATGGCCTTCTGTTGGCCCCCAGATTCCCAATTTAGAAACGGTTTCTTCTCTCACGGTTTCGCGGGTGACACGTGTCACCCGCTGTTTTCGTGAGGTTGAATTGCGTTTTTGCTGGCTGCCAGAATCCCAAAGTTAGAATGGGTTTTTTCTCACACGGTTTCGGGAGTGACACGTGTTACCCGTTTTTCCAAAACCATCCCGTGGTGTTGAGTCCTCGTTTTGAAGAGACGGTCCCCGCGTTCCTCTCCTCTCCTCTCCTCTCCTCTCCGCTCCTCTCCTTCTCCTCCCCCTCCTCCCTCTTGGCACACCCCTCACACGTTTCGTGGTCCCGGTGGCGCAGTCCGCATGGCGGCGCCGCCCCACTTTGGCACACCCTTCACACGTTTCGTGGCCCCATCCATGGGGAGCTCCACCTGAGGTCCCAGCGGCGCAGTCCGCATGGCGGCACGGCCTTCTTTCACACACCCATCACACGCTTCGTGACACCATCGGGAGCTCCACCTGAGGTCCCAGTGGCGCAGCCCGCATGGCGGCACCGCACCCATTTTGACACACCCCTCACACGTTTCGTGGCCCCAGGGGGAGCTCCACCTAAGGTCCCAGCGGCGCAATCCGCATGGCGGCGCCGCCCCATTTTGGCACACCCCTCACACGTTTCGTGGCACCATAGGGCGCTCCACCTGAGGTGCCAGTGGCGCAGTCCGCATGGCGGCGCCGCCCGATGTTGGCACACCCCTCACACGTTTCGTGGCACCATTGGAAGCTCCACCTAAGGTTCCAGTGGCCCAGTCCGCATGGCGGCGCCGCCCGATGTTGGCACACCCCTCACACACTTCGCGGCCCCTTAGAGAGCTCCACCTAAGGTCCTGCGCATTGTTATTACCATCGCCATCATCGCCGCTCGCCCCTCGCACGTTTCGTGGCCCCATAAGGAGCTTTACTGAAAGGCCAAATGGCAGCGCCCGCACCACGTCCCTTCCCCATTTCGGCACATCCCTCAAACGTTTTTGTGGCCCCTTACAGGGGGCTCTATATCAGGCCCCAGCAGCAGCGCCCACGGCCCCGCCCCATTTCGGCACACTCTTCACGCGCTTCGTAGCCCCATAAGGAGATCCACCGAAGCCGATACTAACAACGACGGTATTCACAGCTGTATATGGTTGGGTCCTTCGCCAAACTAACCGTTGCGAGGTTGAATGGCTTTCTGTTGGCTCCCAGAATCCCTAATTTTTTCTCACACGGTTTTTGGGGTGACATGTGTCACCCGTTGCTTGTTTTGCGAAGTTGAATGGCCTTATGCTTGCTCCCAGATTCCCAAATTTACCATTTGTTTTTCTAACGCGGTTTCGGGCGTGACACGGGTCAGACGTTGTTTTGGTATGAAGCTGAATGGCCTTATGTTGGCTACCATGATCCCAAACTTTACTAAACTTTTGTTTCTCACACAATTTCGGGGGTGACATGTGTCACCCGTTGTTCTTGTGAGGCTGAATGGACTTCTGTTGGTTGGCTCCCAGAATCCCAAGCTCGCAGGGCGTGGCCATGGTGGCCTGACGCCAGGGGGGGGTGCACAGGTTTTCGCCCCTGCACGCGGAGCGCCAGGGCGGTCCCAGGGACGTCCCCGGCGGTCCAGTTTGCCCCGCCTTAATGCTGTTTTCTACTTGCGCACTGCAACGCTGGGAATAACTACGTTTGAACTGTCCCAACAATTTGAAAATGGTCACCGTGTTTAGTCGCTACATGCATACATGTATGCATACATGCATGCATGCAACCATACATGCATACATATACACATACACGTAATCGGTTTCATGTACATGTACATGCCAATGTACCTATTCCCATAGATACAAACATCCATGCACAGGTATATGTACATATATTTACCTATACATCAACACATGCATGCATGCATTCGTACATGCATACATACATGGACATGTACACATGCATACACACCCATGCATGTATACATCTACATTCATACACATATGCATGCATACGACATAAATACATACACATACACCTACGTATACACATGTGTCTACACGTACACACGTATACATATGCACGCATGTACACATATATGCATAATCCATGTATGCACATACATACATACATACATACATACATACATACATAGAAAAAAACATGCATACACACATACACGTACAAACACACATACATACATACATACATACATACAAACATGCATGCATCCATCAATACATACATACATACATACATACATACATACGTAAACACATACATACATACGTAAACACATACATACATACAACCATACATACATACATACATACATACATACAACCATGCATACACACATGCATGCATACCTACATACATACATATAGACATACACACATACACACATACATACACACACATACATACATACATGCATACATACATGCATACATACAAACATGCGTACGTGCATGCATGTATAGATATACATACATACATACATACATACGTACATACATTCATACATACGTGCATGCATGCATGCATGCATAACATGCATACATACATACAGACACACAGATACACACATGCACACAAACATATACACATACATGCAGACGTACATGCATGCATGCTTACATACATACAGACATACAGTATGTATAGATGTGCGCTATAACATTCGACCTGAACCTTCGCAATGTGCCCCATAATCCCAGGGTGGACACGACCTTGCAGCCCAGCCCCCTGACATCCGCAGATTCATGACAATCTGCGGCACGAGAAGTCCAGACCGCTCCCCAGGGGGTGGCTTTCGCTCCGGACCATTGTCTGATGGCCCCGAGGCCCAGAAACGGCCCCCGATGTCCGCAATCCAGGAATATAAGCTGGTTGAAAAAATCAGATCGTCGAAGGCCTGGGTATCGTATTTGATGTGCCTGCGGCAGGTTCCAGCCTGCCGACGCGGCGAGCCCTGGCCTCACCCACCATGCGAAGACTGCCCAGTCCTGCAAGATCTCTCCGCCCCCAGAGGCCCACAGGATGCGAGAGCGGCGCTCGTGCACTGCACCGTGTCCGGACTCCCTGGCGGCCCTGCCACAGCCGGGCGCGGTGCATAGCTTCTCGCCTCTGAGCGCCAGGAAACTGCGCACCTTACCATTCATGCGTCGAGGATGGACTGCTGCCTGTCACTGGCGGCCAAGTGTCGCCATCCAATGGCATGTTGCAGAAGCCATCAGGGCGACTTGCCGGCGAACGTCTCCGGACAAGAGGGGCCTTGCCAGAGTGGGGATGCTCAGACCGAGAAGGTTGGCGCAGTATGTTTGCAAGCTGTTGGCAAGCCAGAATCGGCGACGCGGGAGACGCCGACGCGGTACGGTGCACACCCAGACATGCAATGCCATGATCTGTTCCATACGGCGTCCCCGGAAATCCCGACCCCATCCCTGCAGGGGCCCGAGTTTTCCATTCCGATGCGCTTTTTGACGGTCCCGGGGCCTGGCGAGGGCCCCCAGAGGCCAAAAAAGGCTAAAAACCTTCCGTCGCGATTTCTCACAGCGCGAGCATGTCTCGAGTGCGAGATCAACTGCGTAACTGATTTGCCCCACTATTGTTTTTCCGCCGAGCCCTCCGAGCAAATACACATACTGTTCGCAGGTCTACGAACATTCATCGCATGTGTCCTGAATTGGCAAGAAGGCTAATGGGCCGGTTTTCCACCACCACCACCACCATAAGTTGGAGGGGGAGGGGGTCCTCCTCTTCCTCCTCCTCCTCCTCCTCCTCCTCCTCCTCCTCCTCCTCCTCCTCCCCCTCCTGCTCCTGCTCCTCCTCCTCTCCTCCTCCTCCTCCTCCTCCGCCTCCTCCTCCTCCTCCTCCTCTCCTCCTCCTCCTCTCTCTCCTCCTCTCCCTCCCCCCCTCCTCCCCCTCTTCCTCCTCTTCTCCTCCTCCTCCTCCTCCTCCTCCTCCTCCTCCCCTCCTCCTCCTCTCCTCCTCCTCCTCCCCCTCCTCCTCCTCCTCCTCCTCCTGTTGAACCAATTGAACGCAGCATAGGACTCCCGCACAGTCGCAAGAGGCCTAGCAAAATTACGACCAGAGAAGACATTACCTCCCTTGGGGCACCTGGACGCTTCGTCCGAACACCGCACGGGAGCTGGGGTCCTTGCCTGCCATCTGCATGGCCAAGGACTTATCAGCGGCCGAATTACGCGGGCGCTCGTGACACGGGACTTTCAGGTACCGACTGCGAGCAACCCCGAACGCAGCGTATTTCCGACACAACACCACAGTCCCAGACGGCCCCGAGCCCATCCAAAGAACGTGGGAATGGTGCGCAGACAAAGCGATGGCAGGGATGCCACGGCACGGGAAGGCGGCGAGGGCTCCTCTGGACCTCGCCTTCGTCCCGCACTCCGCACAAACAAAACTCTTACCCGCTCTACAGATCGTGTGTCCGTTGGGGTCTGCAATTAATTGGAGCTGTGGGGCGTCTCTGGCGAGCCTCGTGGACTTGGGGGCACGATACCTCTCCACATCCTTGAGCCCAAGCCTTGAGACCTCACCCAACATCAGCCCGAGAAAACGACCAACTTGCATTATTCCAGGGGCGACCGTCTTGTACCAGCTCCTCTCAGCCTCGGGTTGAGCCTGGAGCTGGGTTCCTTCACGCGCCAAGCGGTCGGCCTCACGATTGCCCCGCCAGGCGTAGAAGGGATAGTTCCTAGCAACAGCATGATTATACGAAAGGTGAGACTTGATCTTACACATCTGGATGTTGTCCCATCCAATATCGCGAGCTTTGGCCAAGACCTCAACCCAGACCTCACCAAACGCAAACCTCGAAACGTCCTGGTCTGGGCCAAAGCTCCACACATCAAGCAACACTTTACAATATGTCCAGATCTCTAAAGGGCCAGCCTCTGCTAGCTTCAGGGCCATATAGAGAGCCCACAACTCCCCGCAGAGGTTGGTCTGCAGCGGGTGTGGGAGGGGGCCGCACAGGCTCCCCAGAATCGCGCCTTGCCGATCGACCGAGACTGCCGCCCAGCCGGCGCGAGAACACCACGACAGGCAAGGGTCAATCGCTGAGCCATCCAAGCAGATGACTCCTTCCAGAAACCCATGTCTAGGGAAAACATGCCACTGACACCCCTGCTGTACTATCGGGCTTGGTGTGTAGCTAATGGGCGACGCCATCAGACCTCTAGTGTAAAACAGGCGCCATCTCGGGTCCGTGGCGGTGGACCCCGCTTGAACGAGACGCTGAAACCCTAGGGTCTGACGGTGCCCGTGGAAAGCAGGGCAGACATAGCATCGATGCTTCTTACATCCCCAAGGATGCCCACAAATCTGGCACTCATCGGAGGCAGAGCGCCTATCCAGGAAAAAGGTCAACCTGGGCAGCCATGCCTCCCGACGCCACAGCGGCGAGGAGAGAGGCTTCAAGGCCTTTACCTGAGGCGCGGAAATCTTGGCACACCTCTTGCAAAGGCTCTAAGCAAGGGCGAAAGGGGGCATCGCTTCCTACTGCCTCATCACTAAATGGTCAGGTCGCGAAGGAGCATGTCCTTCGTGCCAGCGTCCACAATCGTTTCCACCGTCCGATTCCCGTATGCTTGTAGATCCAGACAGAGACCAGTGTCCGTTTCCCAGCAGTCCTATCTCCTAGGTTGCCACCCAAGACGTCTCAAGGTCATCAACATGGCCCCCGCAGGGCCTGTGACTTGCTGCCAACCCAGTTCCGTCTGACAAAGTCCTTCGAACACAACTTTCATCTCATCATGCGGGGCCCAGCCCAGATGCACCGCATTAGCCCAAGACATCAGGGGGGCGGAGTTCGCAACATGCGCTGGGTCGGCCAGCGGCGTCGGCGACAACATGGAACCAATCGTGCGACTCCTGCCCTTGGCCTGCCCGAACACCGCCTCGCCCGCCACCGAGCGCAGCTGCTGGAGGGACCTGTCCGACACTCCAGTGACCGAGGCCCCGTAGAGTCCAGCTGCGTTGGCACCTGCGCGCACGATCCTGGTCAACTTCTTGAAGGACGATCTCAACCCTCGGAACCGGTGGGCCCTTCGTTTGAGCTTGGCCACTCGGGCCTTCTGCACGGGGTTCCTTCGGGCCTTTCCCATGGTGAAATCCACTCCAAGATTTCTCTCCACCGAGGCCCCGGTGAACCCCCACCTGGCCAGGGCTCTCACGGAACTCTGAACCGCATCTTTGTGAGTCGACACGATTTTGCCCTTAGCCCTGGCCAGAACAAGGTCCAACTCCTCCAGCTTCCTGCAGGTAAATCCGACGACGAGAGGCAACTTGTCACGCACAAACTGCCCGCTACCGCGAACACGAACCGTGATGTCATCAACCGCATTGTACACTCGTGCAAAGGGAAATTTGGCCATCACGCAGTCCAACATGGGGATCAACGACATTTCCAGAAGCGTCGTGGCGAAAGTACACCCTGCGACAATCGTTTGTTCTGTCATTACTGGTGCAGATGCGACCTGGCCAACCACGAGAAGACGAGGGCAGCGGTATACACAAAGCAACAAGCGTAGGATGTCTGAAGGGAAATTCGCCATCTGGGTCGCATCGATCAAATGTCCATGCAACACTCTCTCGTGCGCCTTGGACAAGTCGGGGAGGCCCGCGCCTGCACAAGTGTTCGTAATCCGAGCATGCTCTGCAGTAAAGACCTGCTCCCAGACCCCGCGTTCACAGGACATGCCTGTGCTTCCATAAAAGAAGTCACGCTTGTTCTTATTCTCCCATTCACGAGCTACAGATCTGGCACAGCGCCCCCATACTCGCACAAAGGTGGAAAGGAGACCAATGGGCCGAAATCCGCCCTCGGGCTTCTCGAGCATTGCAATCATAATCAAGGAAACCTGAGACGGAAGTCTGCCGTGTCAAGCATCCAGTGCCCAAGACTGTGAGGCAGCGGTCAGACAAACACACGAGATCACGAGGGCTCAACCTGTCTGCCCCGACAGCAGCCCGCTCCTTGAAGGTCCTTGCCACCTTGCGGATGGTGTGGCAGTCAAATGGCGGGATGCTGGCGGCCTCCTGCGGATCGATGCCTTCCCTCTCCAGCACGAGGGACAGCCACTTGAGTGGGTCGAGCTGTGGGTCGAGCTTCTCTTCGGCGGAGTCCTCGACCGCGTCCTCCACGGGCGCCGATGCTCCCCAGATCTCACTCCACTCATGCTGCAACGCCTCGACTTGCTCACCGAGCCCCATAGGAACCCCGTCAGGTCCTGGCGCCGACGGTTTCCATCCCACGGGCGATTTCGTGAAACGGTGGGCTTTTCCCGCTCCGTGCTCACATGCTTCTGCAACCCACCTCCTCCAAGCTGCGCAGCGGGCCCTCGCAAAGGCCTGCTCCAGCAAGGAGGCGAAGTAGGCTGCCTCGCTCGAATACTCATCCAACTGCCCATCTGTCAGAGCCAGAATGCCTTCGAACGACGGGCACCAACGTCTCCAGAAGTCAACCTCTTCGCCAGGCGGCCGGCTGCCCAAGATCTTAGAAATCAACTGCATGCAATGCTGTGGGAAAAGACCTTCCGCCTGACGAACAATGCAAGCCAGCTCCTGAAATCTAATCGAGACCTTCCTCCACCCACGAGCCTTAGCACAAGATAGAGCATGCGGGCCTCCTGAAGTCTGCAGCTCCTGCACCCTGCGCAACTTCCAGCCTTGCCCCCGACCGCGATACTTCCTCTCGTCTGGGCCCTGGAGCCCATGGACCGACATGAGTTCCGTCCCCACGAGATCATAGAACATCTGGCAAACTCGATACATTGCTTCCTGCCCACAGCGCTCGCTCGGATGTGCCGCGTCCTCTCCCCAGTGAAGAAGAGCCTCCTCAACGGGCCCCCAGTCAGGCGGGGCAGGCATGGGCAACTGCGGAGCCTGAGTTGGGAACCTCCTGGGACCTGCCAGCGCCAGATACTCAGTGCGTACAAGATGTGATCGCAACCGCAAGGCAACTGGGTAATGAGGTGTAAGACGTGAGCCCTGCACTCGTTCAACTCGTTCGATTGATGGAGCTAGACCAGACGAGACCACGAAAAAGTCAAGCTCCCTCCAAACATGTCCTTTCCTGCACGTGGCTTCCCCGCATGCTGCAATATGTCCTCCCACTTTGCTAACCCAGCCAAACGTTCTGAGCTGCGAAGGTGGGCAGTTCCAGTCACCGCCAACCACGAACGGTAGACGCAAAGAGTGAAGCACTTCTCCCAATCGAAACAAGACCTGCGAACCGACATCTCCCAGAGGGTCCCCTGTAGGCAAGTACAGCGAGACAGCGAGGACCCCCCCTGGAATGATACTGTTAACCCATGCCATCGTGATCCTCGGCGCCGATGGCAAGGGCTTCCCTTTCCACGGAGAGGCAGATATCCCAACATGAACTGGAACAGCAATGCCTACACCTGATGATAACCCCCCCGCCTCAGTGATTCGGCTAGGACTAAACGTGGCTGACCACGACCAGCTCCTAACCTTAGCCTCCTTCTCATCCTTGCCGGAGGGGTGCACTCCCACTTCCTGCAACAAAACAACGGCAGCACCTGCCGCCTCCTTCTCCAAGAACTTCTGACAGTTACACCAATCTGAAGTGTTGGCCGTCAGGACCGTGTACACATCGGGCCGAGCCAGCCCGTCCCTGCTACCCTCGCACTCCTGTGTTCTGAGCCGCCTGCACGGTTGTGGGCGCCAAACCTCCGCTGCTGCCTCCTCCTCCTGCAGTCGCTGCTCCACCTCCCTGTCTGCCCTTGGCCCCCCCTTTGCTGGCAGCAGCCTTAGCTGCCGCGCACAGTTCCTCTGTGGACTTGGGGGGAGGCCCAGGGCTCGACTCGGAAGAGGTGTTGCCTGCTGCTGCCGGCTGAGGTGCTGCTGCTGCTGCTGCGGCTGCTGAGGCTGACTGAGCTGGCTGCTGACGCTGCTGCTGCTGCTGCTGCTGACCCACAGAGCCCCCAGGAGCATCGCCATCATCACCGCCAGCTGTAAACCCCTCCTCAGTGCGACGCTTCTTTGCTGCAAGCCTCGCTTTGAGTTCTTTTTGCTGGTCAATGGCATCCTTGGCCTGCTCCCGAAAGGGCCCAAAAGCCTGCAGCTCTGCCTCCTTAAAGATCTTAGCCAGGTGCTCCTTCCTCTTCTTCGCCTCCTCCACCTCCTCCGCCGAGGGCTCCCATCCCGCCTCCTCCAGCCCAAAAAGGCCGCCGTCATCCAACTGAACGCCTTCAAGACACCCGTCCATGAGAGACTCCATGGATAGTACTGGCTTGGCTGGCTGAGGGGGCTGCTGGGGCTCCTGGGGCTGCTGGACTGTGGAGGCGAGCTCTCTGACAGCTGTGGCGTACTGCTCCTTGGCCCTCTCGAGGGCCACAAAGGCGTCGGCACTGTCCTTCTTCGCTTGCTCCAATGACTCCTGCAGACTCGAGGCTCTGTTGACTGCTCGATCCAAAGCGGCCTGGCACCTCTCCATCTCCTGCTTCGCAGGCCCCCACTGCAGCTTCGGCGGCTGCTCGAGGGCACGAAGCTTCTCACGATACTTGCTGGCAGCCTCGAAGTCTGAATTGGCCTCGAAAACCTGGATGACCGAGTTGAGTTCGTCCTTGGTACTCCCTGGAGTTCCTGACGAAAGACTGTTAGATGCCGACCAAGTCCCAGGAGCAGAAACAAGATCCCCAACACCAGGAAGAGCAGACTGACGTGCACCCCACACTCCCTTGGCACCCGACTGGTTATCTTGATACTCCCCGACTCCTGTCCACTGGCGCCCGCAGTGCTTGCACCACGTCCACCAGTACTTGTTCGCTTTGCACCCGCACGCCCCACAACACCAGTTCCCAGCCCGAGAACCATGCGCTGGCATAGCGCGCCCCCGCACGCCGACGCCCGCAGTGCTTGCACCACGTCCACCAGTACTTGTTCGCTTTGCACCCGCACGCCCCACAACACCAGTTCCCAGCCCGAGAACCATGCGCTGGCATAGCGCGCCCCCGCACGCCGACCGAAGGGTGAGGCCGTGGCCCCCCGCACAGCACACTTGGCTACTCGAGCCGAGGTTTGGAAGTTAAGGAGCAGGCCCCTGGAGCCAAAATGGCTACGGACCCCCCCTCCTCCTCCTCCTCCTCCTTCTCCTCCTCCTCCTCCTCCTCCTCCTCCTCCTCCTCCTCCTCCTCCTCCTCCTCCTCCTCCTCCTCTTGCCGTGAGGCCGTGGGGGTGGCCAGGATCTCTCAGGAGGCCCCCACGGCCTTCACGGCAGTCAAGCCGTACAGTAAGGCTGCGCGGCAAGGATGCAAGGGCCCTGGCCAGCGAAGGTCGCCAAGGATGGGCCGAGGGGGACATGATGCAGTGCTGGCCTTGGAAAGCTGCCCAGTCTTGCTCTGCGATTTGGCTGTAGGCAATCGGCACGTTGTCCATTCACCCGCTCACGCCCCGACCCCACGAGGGGCAAGAGCGGCGGCATGCACAACGCTCTGGCCTCCAGGGCCACGCTGGCTTCTCCACACCCTGCTTCCCCTGGCGCCCAGAGCTCTGCCCCGAGGCAACAGCAGGTGTATGGATCGAGGGTCAATCGACAATGCACGGCACCCCGCACGATGCGCAGATGGCCCCAGGGGCTCCAAAGTGGCTGGAAAAGCTGGGGGCACCTTGGCCTCAGACCAATCCTAGCAACACCCGACAGGGGTGCTGGAGCTGGAGCGCCCACGCCGGCGCCGCCGCCGCGTCGAGGCGGTGCGACCCTGCCGCATACCCAAATCTCCGACCCTACGATGCCTTCAATCCCGGCATCGGCTACACGCAAGTTGCCCTAGACGAGAGTGACCTTTGGTGCATGGCTGCAGGGACCGTCGGAAGCTGAGCACCTGGCCATGGTGTCCTGGGGGAGCGGCATGAGCTCGCTGCTAATCCTCGCGCCGGGTGCAGGCCGCGGCAGCAGCCGAGGGGGCGGAGGGCAACTCCCCCCGGCCCCTCCCCTCTCTCCTCGCAGACGAGGAGCAGGAAGGGGAGGAAGGGGAGGGAGGCGGAGTCTTCAAGGAAGGGGAATCACCCCAAGCCTTTTCCAACTACCTTGCTTACCGGGCATCCCTCCTGTCCTCGCTCGCGCGTAGGTCGGCTTTGAGAATGGCCAACGCTGGCCAACCCCCGCACGGAGGAGGAGGAGGAGGAGGAGAAGGAGGAGGAGGAGGAAGAGGAGGAGGAGGAGGAGGAGGAGGAGGCTGAGGAGGAGGAGGCTGAGGAGGGGGAGGAGGAGGGGGAAGGGGGGAGCGGGGGGAGGAGCGCGCCCGCCCGCACGCTCCGGCGAATATGCCGATGCGTGAATTGGTCTGGCGCCCCCGGCCGCTCCATGAAGCGCCTGCGCAGCGCAGCCAGCCACGCGGCATCGGCGCCACCCGCGCGCACCGCCGGCAGGAGCAGCAGCTCGGCGGCGCGCGGCGGGAAGACCGACACCCGCCCGGGCGGCTCGCGAAGGCCACCGCTGCGCACAACACCCTCAGCGGAGGCTGGCGACCCATCCGGGCACCTGTGGGGCCACGTGCGCCACCCAGGCGCTGCCGGCGAACAACACCGGTGCCGCTGCCCAGCGCCGCTGCACGCGGGGGCCTGGGCGCCAGGGCCGGCGCTCTAGTGGTTTGGCCTTCAGTGATGGGCCTGTTGTCCGCCCCCACCACCATAAGTTGGAGGGGGGAAGGAGGAGGACGAGGAGTGAGGAGGAGGAGGAGGAGGAGGAGGAGGAGGAGGAGGAGGAGGAGAGGAGGAGGAGGAGGAGGAGGAGCTTCTCCTCCTCCTCCTCCCCCTCCTCCCACTCGTCTCCTCCTCCTCCTCCTCCTCCTCCTCCTCCTCCTCCTCCTCCTTTCCCCCTCCAACTTCTGGTGGTGGTGGTGGAAAAACCAAGCTCATAATGGTTGTTTGGCCTTCAGGACCGCGAGTTCGACCCCAGCGGGCATCGCCTGCAGCACCGCCAGCGCGCGCCGCTGGAGCCCGCGCGCCCGCAGGAGGAGCCTCGCCGCGGGGCGGCGGTCCGTGGCCGCCGCCCCAGCCAGGCGGTCCGCCGCGGGGCTGCCGCGCCCGTCCTCCTCGAAGGCCCCGCGCTCCGCCGCTGCCTGCGCGTCGAGGTGGCATTTTACCCACCGCTCGATGATGGGCGTGTTTTCCACCACCACCACCACCAGAAATCGGAGGGGGGGTCCTCCTCGGCCTCCTCCTCATCCTCCTCCTCCTCGTCCTCTTCGTCCTCCTCCTCCTCCTCCTCCTCCTCCTCCTCCTCCTCGCCCTCCTCCTTCTTCCCCCCTTCCAACGTATGGTGGTGGTGGTGTAAAACAAACTACCTGCCCGTCGAGGTGGTATTTTTCGGGTGTTGCTAGAAGTGCCCCGGGGCCAAGGTGCCGCCAGGATTCTCGGGGTGGCCCAGACGGCCTCTAGAGCACCCCTCACGAGGCCCAGAGGGCCCCAGGCTCTCCAAAATGGAGCGAAAAGCTGGGGGCACCTTGGCCCAAGGGTACTTCTAGCAACACCCGAATGTTACCCACGTGAGGCAACGATTCCTGTGACAGCTCCTTTGACAGTAAGTCGGAAAAGCGAATTTGGCTTGCGAGGTGATAAGGCATCGAGCCTGTCAGCGAATACTGGCTGCAGGCGAGCAGAACAGAAGTTCTACGCGCCGCCGAGGCTGGGACATCTGGAACAGTTGGTGGAGGAAGGAAGGAAGGAAGGGGCGGAGGGCAAAAGAAAGGCGGAGGAGTGAACGAGATACTGCTGACTACGACGCCCAACGATCAAGGAGGAGGAGGAGGAGTGGTGGAGGATAAAAAACAGCGAAGGCACATCTAAGAAATCTACAGACACGCCAGCATTCGGAGGGCAGCGCTGATTTCGTGGATCTGCGCTGGACCCTTTTGGGGGGCACGCGGTGCGCGCGCCAGGGGCGGCGCCAGAGGCGCCGCCAAGGGAGCCAGCGCGGATCCAAGAAATCCGTGCGGACCTCCGAAACTCGTGCTTGCGCCGATGTGCACTAGTAGCTTCTTGTTCTCTTTCTGACAACCTTCCTGGAACCACTCCCTGTACTCGTGCGTCGGTGCTGCGTCGAACGTTCGTCGAACTTCAGTCAACCTTGACTCGAACTCCAGAGCTTTATGCTTACGCCCATGTGTATGATTCGTCGCTTCTTATCGTTCTGGGGACCTTCCTGGAACCACTCGCTCCACACATGCGCCGACGCTACATCGAACGTCGGTCATCGAACTTGAGCCAACCTTGATGAAACAGATCCGTTAGGTGTAGGAAACACATTATGGGAGGTAATCGTAAGAACGACTGAGGGCTACTTATGGCCTATAGCCATACTGAAAAGCAGTATGAGGCAGCTAAAGCTAAATATGGCCAGATTAAAACCCATTGCTAAACTGGGTGAAAGGGGATCCAGCTAGATTAATCGGGACTATGCTGGATTAGGCTTGTTTTCGACCACGGATCTGCCAGCGTCGATTCTGAATTTAACCTCGCAGGCGTTGCATCCTAACTTCGGCGCCGTCGGCGTGGAGCAAATCGGACTGAATATCGAGTCGCATCGTCAATACATCGGCGATGCGGCGCGAGCCTCCGACCGTATCCACTTCCGGCACCACTTGCGATACCCGTTGCCGAGTTTGATCTCCAATGAGTTGCATCCTAAGATAGGTGTGCTCCCAGAAGGCCCCCACATCGAACATCTTAGGAGGGAGTTCGAGGAGTAGGGAAGAGAAGCTTTGAGCAGAGAGGAAGCGGGCCGTGAGGGAGACAAATCCTGACCCCGAGGGCCCTCCCCCAGCTCTTTATCCCGAGCTGCTTTCTGACAGCCTCAGGGCCCGTTGGAGGGCCCCAGGAGGCCGAAAACGGTAAAAAACCTCTGGACCCGTTGCCCTCAGGACCCGCTGTCCTGTGGCGAAGCTTGGATGCGCTTCCCAGAGGGACGCCAGCGCAAGGGACTCCTCTGAGACCGCGGCATTGCATTTGAGACTCCATCGAGGTGCGAACGAAAGCGCCATGCGGTATAGCCCGCCTCAAAAGTCCCACCGTCATGTCTTTACCAACCTGGAACATATCCCTATCCCTATGCTGGGCACCTTCTCATCACGATGCCAATCTCAGGGATTCTCTTATTTTTTGAGGGCGAATCCCTCAGATTGTCATCGCCTTTTGGCGTGTCAATCTTAGGGATGGGGATACGTTCGAAGCTGGAAATTTCTCTTCTGGCGGCCGGCGGGCGCGCGCGCCTCCCATTCTCGGAGACCTCGTGGCCCGAATTCTCCGACCGGATCTTCTCCTCGGAGGCCCACGCCCCGTCCTGCTCCGGGGCCGAGGAGGAGGAGGCCCAGCTCGGAGGGGGAGGAGGGAGGGGGGGTCCGAGTTTGGGAGGCAGGTCCTGGGAGGAGGGAGGAGGGAGGGAGGAGGGAGGAGGGAGGAGGGGTCAGAGTTTGGGAGGCGACTCCTGGGAGGCTGGTGCAGGGGCCATTGAGCCGGACAAGGCGGGGGTTAGGCATCGGATTTGGCCGAGTTGAACAGGATTCAGACGCACTGAGCGGGAAGAAGCCGGAACAAGCGGGACAAAGCCGGATTAGTCTAGTTTTCGACCAGTACCAGCGCCGATTCAGAACTTCATCTCCCAGGATTTGAATCCTAAAGAAGGGATCAGACTGGAACAAAGTGAGGCGGCCCACAATCCAATAATCCCGCACCTCGTCGCTGCTGGGCCTAGAGGTCAACACTTCCGCTGCCCTCCTCCACCTTAGATCCTTCCTCAGCTCGGGGCGGGCAGGAGCGCCTCACATCTTCATCTGTCATGGTAGCAGTGCTGTTCCGGCGCGGCGCATGCGTTGTGTTCGCCGCGCTTATCTGAAATACTGCCGCCCGAGAGAAGGGTAAATGGTACTCTCGCCGCGGCGCCGCGCAAGGATGTTCTGAAGTTCCGCTCTCCCCGTGCGTGGCCGGCGCTTGTATGTCCCTCGCCAACTGTTCGCTAATTGGAAACGCGTGAGCGCGTTCTAGACCCAGTGCCCAGCCGTGCCACCATTGATTCTGTTGTGATAGGAGGGAAGAGGGTACGTAGGAATGGCCAAGGCCGGCTGTCTCGTTTGACCTGGCTAGCATGACAATGCCCGACCTCGTCCTCCTCACCCCTGGTTACGTAGAGCCACCATGGAAACTCAAAGACCAATCGACAGCCCTCGAAAAGGCCCTGAAACATTCATCCCCCTCGTTGTCCCTCCCTCCTCCTCCTCCTCCTCCTCCTGCTCCTCCTCCTGCTCCTCCTCCTCCTCCATCTCCTCGTCATCCTCATCCTCATCCACATCCTCGTTCCTCGTCCACCTCCACCTGATGTTGATCTAAGTGCGCTGCCAGGCCGCCAGAAGTCTGTCGTGTCGGAGTTGTGGGCGGGAGCCTGTCGAGGGCATCGTGGACCGTGTTCTCCTGGCGGATGAGGAGGAGGAGGACGAGGGAAGGAAGTGGAGGAAGGAGGGAGAAGGCGGAGGATGGGGAGGACGACGGCGACGACAGGGTAGAGGAGAATGAGGACGGTGATGGGGACGGGGGGGGAGCATGAGGACGGGACGGGGGGGGCGGAAGATGAGGGTACAGTGTAGCGCTAGTCCCGTAAGGGCAGAGGGGGATAACCGAGAATGTTCGGGCGGGGCTGTCGGCCCACCTCTCCTTGAGGCTATCCTCTCTGAGGTTGGTCGTCCAACCTGGGCTTCTGACTGGACGACAGGTGAGAGAAGTGCCAGGACTCCATTTCTCGATTCGGGGGTTGCCCGTGGTGTCCCTAGCACAACTTGTCCCCAGCGTTTCTTTCATACCATGTTGACTACCTACCAGACCACCCCAACCCAACCCGAAGACCCGAATTTGAGCCGAATTTCGGGTTGGGGGGGGGGTGCGGATTCCATGTGTTTTTTCAGTGTTCCCCGACCCCCCCCCACTGGAAATCGAGGATAAATTTGGGCCTTCGGGTTGGGTTGGGGTGGTTTGGTGGGTGGTGATTGACTGGACGACAGGTGAGAGAAGTGCCAGGACTCCATTTCTCGATTCGGGGGTTGCCCGTGGTGTCCCTACTGCAGGTCCGTGCCGTGTCGACCCTGGCGTTGGTTCCTGACACCGCGCTGGATCGTTCAACCTTGAACGATCGGCCGTCTCCGCAACGTCCGATCGTTCAACATCGACCGATTCTGGGCCGCCGTCGGCGTTCAACGTTGAACGTCGGCGGCGGGGTCGCTGCCGGTCGACACGACGCGAACCTAGCGTAGCACAATTTGTCCCCAGCGTTTCTTTCATACCATGTAGGAATCAGGGCCTCACGAGGGGTGCGCCGGAGGCCAGCTCGGCCAGCTTCTCGATAGCGGCTTTACGGCCTCTGGGGCCTGGTGAGGGCCCCATGGGGACCGAAAGCGGCCAGAAGCCTGCCGTCGTATTTTTTCCCACGACGCAAAAGGTCTGGGCTCGGAAGCAGGAGTTTGAAGGGGCCCCAGGACACACACATAAACACATACAAATAAAAAGATTCCCCCTATTTTCGCATATGTTCTGGGTTTCTGTCGTCCCCCCCACTTCCCATATTTTCCCCTATTTTCTGGGGAATCGAGGGTTCATTGTGTCTGTGTGTGTTTCTTTCCCTCCTGAGTCTTGGTCCGCGGCGAGTTGGGGCCACCAGGCGGCCAGGCGAACGGCGGGACGCCTCCGCGGAAACCTGGGGCACGACCAGGGGCGCAGAGGGGGCAAGGAGGGGGAGGAGGAGGAGGAGAAGGAGGGGGAGGAGGGGGAGGAGGAGGGGCGAGGAGAAGGGCTGGCTCTGGACACGCCCAATCCACGGCGACATGCTCCCCCTCTTGTCCCCGCGCGCCGCGGTGGGCAGGTTCCTCCTCGACCATCAGCGCATGCGGCACACCTCGGCGTGGCGCCCGGCCGCATCCGCCGCCCTCGCCGATCGTCGTCGCCCTCGTCGTCGGTCGATGAAATCTGCCGACGACGACCCGAACATGTTCGCGTCGTGACGCGCAAAAAACACGACGAACAATGTTTGGCAATTCTCGGCCCCTCGGAGCCCTCGCCGGGCTCCAGGACCGCCCCAAAAAACGGGATGAAGAACCGACCATCGGGCAGGGGTCGGGGCCTCGGGGGGCCCAGTATTGACAAGGAATGGGCCGTCGCATTCCTGGGAAGGAAGTATCAATCAGCATTGGATCACGTGATCGGATCGGATCGGAACGGGCGTCGGATCGGTCGGAATGCGCGTCAGAGCCAAGATCGATCTGCATCGGTCTCGCCGAGATCCGCAGCAGCGCCGTGCACACATCGGGCAGCCTCGGGTGGCCGGGACATCGGCATCACAGCGAGTCGGGCTGGCCAGAACCGACGTCGAAGCGGATCGATCGGTTCGAGGGCCCGGCGCGTCGATCGGCGACGACGCAGAAGGCCGATGCCTCGTGGAAACACCCGTTGGCTTGCGCCGAAGGAGAATTCTTCCACCGGCTGCTCGGTTGGGTTGCAAACTGCTGGCTGATTGCGCGCCTGGTGTGGGTCCGTTGTGGTATCCGTGAATGATGCAATCCAGGCGTGGCAATATGCACGGCGCAACCCATGCGGCGCAGTTAGCTTCGACCGTCTTGAAGTCGTCAGCTCCACTGCTCAAGCGAACATCCTTTCCTCCCGGCCGCACCTTGCTTGACAACGCCAATGTGGCCATGATGGCGGTTTCCGATTGAAGCTTTCTGCGCACACCGACTAGCTGGTTTGGCGCAATTGATGCGGCCGCGATGGCGCTTACCGATGGGAACTCCCCAGTGTGTCCCAAAGGCCGCGTTTTCGCGCGGGTGCTTCAGTGCGGATCGGTGACTCGGGCGGGCGCAATGTGAGCACTGTGGGCGCTCAAAGGGTCTGCCATGCCGAGCACAACAAATCCGAGGGCACGAGCCCAGGTTACAAGCGTGTGACAGAGTCCCCCAGGGGCGTGCCGCTGACCTGCTGCGGGGAGCGAATCCGACATCTGGTACTAGGAAGCCCGCCTTGCAGCTATCAGGCTCACGTCTGAACCTCAGCTGGATGGCTTTTTCTGCATCCCAGAAGCGCCGCGCCTGGAGCAGAAAACCACGGGGGGACCCCGACTCAAACAGCATGGGCAGCATGGAGGGGATGCTCCAAGGTGTCCAGGTTCCGTCGGCACTTCCAGAATCGAGGGACTCAGACCGATGCACGGGGTCTTCGTGAGCGCCCTCCGTCCCTGCGCCCTCCCCCTCCGAACACCCCCTTCTGGGGAAGAACACAGGTGCAGATAACGAGGAGGAGGAGGAGGAGGAGGAGGAGCAGGAGGAGGAGGAGGAGAGGTCGAGCGTGCCCAAGAGGAGGAGGAGGAGGAGGAGGAGGAGGAGGAGGAGGAGGAGGAGGAGGAGGAGGACTGCTCCACGGACCTCTCATGGGCTGCGTTCTAGCCAGAATTCCGCGACAAACCTGCCCGTGCTGACGAGGACCCTCTGGGACGAGCAGCGGTGTCGGTGCCATTGCCTCCTCCGACCTGCTCTCTCTCTCTCTCTCTCTGTCAGCCTCTTGGGCGATCTTGGGGGCCTCTTGGGCCGTCTTGAGCCGTCTGAATGCCGAGAAGAAGCAAATTCCAAAATCCTTCAAAAACCTAAGGAAAATCAATGATTTTGGCCTCTTCGGGCCCTCCTGGAGGACCTCTTGGAGCTCCTGTCCCTGCCCCTTCGTTGATGCCTGTTCCATGGGAGCATCCGCGGCCCCTGGCGCTGACCGACGTGTGCCCGAGATGGACCGGAGTGGGACCGGATCTGGACCGAGTGGCCCCTTCACAAGCGAGACGAGGAAAACGAGGAGGGGGGAGGAGGAACAGAAGGACCAGGAGGAGCAGGAGGAGGGGCCAAAGGCGGTCCACATGCGGGAAGAGCTGGTATCAACGTCGCCGCCCAAGGCTCCCATGAACAGACATCGAGCCCCTTCCCTGCGTCGAGGCCGCCGCCGCGATCCCAGGGGGACAAATAATGACATAAACGTACGCCCTCTGAGATCTGCGCGGATTTCTCGATCTGCGCTGGACCCCCCTCTCTAGCGCGCGGAGCGCGCCAGGGGCCGAGCTGGAGGCGCCGCCAGGGGGGGCCCAACGCCGGTACGAGGAACCCGCGAGGAGCCCAGAGTTTTCATCTTTACGTCATTGTTTGTTCCCCGAGGCGCCCATGAACAGACATCGCGCCCCTCCCCTGCGCCGAGGCCGCCACCGCGATCCGACTTCGGCTTCTTCCTCGCGGGCGCAAGCTCCTCCCGCTGGGCGGGCCGCTTGGCGCAGCGACTGGCACGAGTCGCCCGAGGGGCTTCGAGAAGAGCGTGCGCGCGTGCGTACGTGTTGCGCGTGCTGTGTGCGGGTGGTGAGTGCTGCGTGTGTGTGCGTGTGTGTGTGTGTGTGTGTGTGTGTGTGTGTGTGTGTGTGTGTGTGCGTGGTGTGTGTGTGTGTGTGCTGTGCGAGTGGTGTTGTGTGTATGTGTGTGTGCATGTGTGTGCGTGTTGTGCGTGTAGTGTGTGTGTGTGTGTGTGTGCTTGTATGTGTGCTTATATGTGTGCTAGTGTGTGTGTGTGTGTGCTGTGCGTGTGGTGTGTTGTTTGTTGTATGCTGTGTGTGTGTGTGTGTGCGTGTGCAAGTGTGTGTGTTGTCCACGCTGACTGAGCTGGCTCGGCTCGCTCTCGCCTGACTTGTCCTACGACGCGCCGCCGAGCGCGTGGCCGCGTCGCCATAATAACAATATCTGTATGACGGGGTACAAGACTGCATTGGAGCTTCGCGCCATGCACCTTGGTCCTTGAAGCTTGGCATGCAGGGAGAATGGCAGGAACATCAAGCCGACAATGTAGCGGAAACTCCTTGTGGCCTGTTCCGGCATCGCCGTTATGATAATATGATTCGTTTTTATTCCTCCATGTGTCGTTTTCCTCATTCTCGCCATACCCTGCCATACCCTCCGTATTCTCCCCATCCTGCTCAGCTGTTTTTGCGGAGGCTCATCCTTGGAGAGCCTCTGGGGGCCTCACAAAAGCTTTTCAGGCTTTCTTGAGGCCTTCTGGAGGCCTCCTGGGCGTCTTCTGGGGGCCTCTATAGGGCTTCCTCGGGCCACCCTGCCTCCCACCGCAGTCTTCCGGAACGACTGGGTCACGATTTGGAATGCTTCGGAGGGTGTCGTGGGGCCATCTTGAGCCGTCATGGGGATCTCTTAGGCCATATTGGACCCACCCCTGTTGTGCTGACTTGGGGCTCTCTTGGACTGCCTGGAAGCCCTTTCGGATGGTTGTGGGGCGATTTTCGAGCCTCCCAGGCTGCTTCGGACGCCCAGAAGACCGCCGTCTTGGAGCGTGAAGAGGAGAACCCCTACATTCACCAAAAACCGTCAGAAAATCAATGAATTGTGCCTCTTTGGGCCTTTTTGGGGGTGCTTTTGGAGGCCTCTTCTTTGGGGTCGTCGTGGACCGTCTTGGGGCTCTCTGGGGCCGTTTCGGAGCACGCGGGAATGCCTGGAGCCCTCTGGGGCCGCCTTCGGGCTCTCGTGGAATTCTCCTGGGTCGTCTGGAGGGTTGCCCAAGAGGCCCGGGGTGGGCCAAATTCGTTTAGGGGGGGTAGGGGGGCTTCTTCCAGAATTGCAGGTCCGATTGGAATATATGAATAATATATATATATATATATATATATAAGTGTGTATGTACACAAGATGTTACCGGCTCGCTACGCTTCGACATTACAATCTTAGTCGCATGGCGCCAACGAAAAACGCTGCGACCGTCACTGCCGTCAATTGGGAATGGGGGACTGGGCCCGCGCGGTCCCAGAGCTTTGAGCGGAGGCGGGCGCCAAGGGTCTGGAAGGTCCCCCGAAGGCTCTAGGGCGTGCGACGCTTGCACTGTTTATGAGGATCACATGGTCACATGTCTCGTGGAGTTTGAACGGCATACGGGGTTCGAAAGGTACACGGGCACGGGAGCGACAGGACGGGCCTTCTTCTCGCTCGGCTACGTGGCCGTCATGGAATCGGTGGCGTATTTCATCTTCCTGCAGCCCGTTTGGGGCGCCTGTGCCTTCCTGGCCGCCAGCACCTACCGCTGGGGCCTGAGCCACGGCGACTGGTTTTCTCCGCGCCGATTCTTCCTTGGGGGCGCGATCACCGGATCTTTATAAATGCTCAATTCCGAAAGGGAGCGGCCCGAAAACCAAAGCCCCGCTTGAGCACAGAGTGGTCGTAAGTCTTCAGCGTCTTGAAACAAAGAAGGTAAGCGGAAAACAGAAAGGATGACACGAAAAACTAAACTATCCCAACTAAAGACCCAACCATGTGCAATTGTGAATACCGCGTTGTGGGTACGGACCGCTTTCGGTGGAGCTCCATGTGAGGCCACGAAACGTGTAGGGGGTGTACCGAGATGGGCGCGGTGGTGCCATGCGAGCGCAGCCCTGGGGCCTTCGATGTAGCTCCCTGTGGGGCCACGGAACGCGCGATGGGGTGTGCCGAAACGGGTGCGGTGGTGCCATGCCGGCGCTGCCACTGGGGCCTAATGTGGAGCTCCCTACTTGGCCATGAAGAGTGTGAAGGGTGTGCCGAGATGGGCGCGGTGGTGCCATGCGGGCGCTGCCACGGGGGCCTTCTGTGGAAACATGTGAGGGGTGTGTCGAACTTGGGCGCGGTGGTGCCATGCGAGCGCAGCCATTGGGGCCTTCAGTGGAGCTCCCTCTGGGGCCACGAAGCGTGTGAGGGGTGTGCCGAGCTGGGCGCGGTGGTGCCGTGCGAACGCTGCCCTGGGGCCTTCGGTGGCGCTCCCCATGGGACTACGAAACGTGTGATGGGTGTGCCGAAATGGGTGCGGTGGTGTCATGCGAGCGCAGCCATTGGGGCCAAAGGTAGAGCTCTCTATGGGGCCACAAAACGTGTGAGAGGTGTGCCAGAATGGACGCGATGGTGCCATGCGAGCACAGCCACTGGGACCCTCGGTGGAGCTCCCCATGTGGCCGCGAAACGTGCGAGGTGTGCGCCAAAATTGATGCGGTGGTGCCATGCGTGCGCAGCCATTGGGACCTTCGGTGGAGCTCCATATGAGGCCACGAATTTGTAAGGGGTGTGCCGAACGGGGTGCGGTGGTGCCATGCGAGCGCTGCCACTCCGACCTTCAGACGAGCTCCGCACGGGGCCACGAAACGTGTGAGGGGTGTGCCGAAACGGGCGCGATGGTGCCATGCAAGCGCAGCCACTGTGGCCTTCAATGGAGCTCCCTATGGAACCACAAAACGTGTGAGGGGCGTGCGAAAAGGGCACGATGGTGCCATGCGAGCGCAGCCACTGAGACCTCGGTGGAGCGTTTTACTTGGCCATGAAGAGTGTGAAGGGTGTGCCGAGATGGGCGCGGTGGTGCCATGCGGGCGCTGCCACGGGGGCCTTCTGTGGAAACGTGTGAGGGGTGTGTCGAACTTGGGCGCGGTCATTGGGGCCTTCGGTGGAACTCCCTTTGAGGCCACAAAACGTGTGAGGGGTGTGCCGAGCTGGGCGCGGTGGTGCCATGCGGGCGCTGCCGCTGGGACCTTCAACCCAGCTCCTTCCGGGGCCACGAAACATGTGAGGGGTGTGTCGTCATGGTTGACTTGCGCGAAGGGCAGTTGCAGAGATTGGAGGAGGAATGAGCAGGAGGCGGGAGGGAGGGACGCGGTGCGCTGTCTCTTCGAAACGAGGACCCAACACCACAGGATGGTTGGGAAATACCTGAGACTAGAGGCGGATGCGGGCGGAGGGGGAAAAAAAAACATAAGGAATGACGGAGGACGGAGGACGGAAGCGGAGGATGGAGGCGGAGGATGGAGGGAGGGATGAGGAAATGTGAGAGGAGGGAGGGAGGATAATCCCTTCTCCTCCCTGCTCCCTGCCACCCCCCTGCTTCTCGTCCCTCCTCTCCTCCCACAAATTCTCCACTCCATACCCGCCCTCCTCTCTTGTCCTCGTCATCCTTGGTGCCGTCCTCATCCCCATTCCCTTCCAAGCTCGGCGGTATACTCGATAACCTCCCAGTCCTCCAGCCATCACTGGCCCGTCTGTGCTTCCCATGCTGCGGCTTACAACCCTAGGCTGTGAGGCTGTGTAAGCCATATCCTCTACGAGGAGCCTACCCACCCCAACGCACGAGAACACCAACACCGAACATGATCGTCCCAGCTTCGCCTGTGCCGCATGCGGGCCTCAGCTCAACCCAAACACAACAGTAATCTTCGGCACCGGCCCAATTCTTCGCAGAGGAAGCCGAAACTTCGTGGGCGAGGACCTGACAAGCGTAACAGTCAAGGTGCCGACAAGATATCGGCAACGGCTGGAACCACGAGTCAACCCCTAATCGGCTACGTACACGCAAGAGTGACACTGAGCCAGAGTGCGAGGTGGGGATACATCCATATCTACGGCCTGGGGAACCCAAAGTCCTGGGACCCCAGCGGGCTACGGATCTGCTGGCCCCAGGGGCCTGTGATATAGCCGTACCCACCGCCTGCCGAGGTCCCTGCGGATCGCTCCCCCAGGGGGTGGCTCTGGGTAAATCCCCGCATCGGAAAGAGTGGCCCTTGGTGAACAGCATCTGGGGGGTGGTGCGGGGGCCAGACTCATGCGCGCATGCCAGGCTTGTGAGGACCCTTGGGGGCCCCCCTGCCAGATGTCAATCCGCCTGGCCACTCTTGCGCGGAACTTCCGGCTCGAAAGCGAGGACCTGGCCCCCGGTCGATCCCCAAGAAGAAAGTGCCCCCCTGGCTCTCGCGACGCTCTTGCGTCCCGAGGGAGCTTCCGACTCGAGAGCGGGGGCTGGCCATCGGGTGCGCCCCGAGGGGTGCCTCCGCGGTTGCCGCGCCGTTCAGCTCCTCCGCGGCCAGCGCTCCGTTCACCATGCCCAGGTCGGGCAACGGGATCGGCTCGGGGGGGCCTCAGGGGGTCAGCAGGAGGATTTCGTCTCTGCTTCGGAGTCAGAAGGTATGCGGCAGAGAGAAGACAGAGGGGCAACACGGAGCGAGCGTCGTATGTACATACTGTAGATCTATGAACACACACACACATATATATATATATACACGCAGAGAGAGGAGGCGGGGGAGAGGCCTGGAGGGAAAGACGGACAGGAGAATGAACGAAACAGGGGGAGGGGGAGGGGGACGGAAAGAGAGAGAGAGAGACACACATGGGTGTATATATATATATATATATACATATATATAGGTATAGACAGATGTATATATGCATACACATTATATATACACGTATGAATATATACATATATATACACATGAAAGTACGAGGAGAGAGAGAGAGAGAGAGAGAGAGTGTGAGAGAGAGGGACAGAACATCCTGGCGAAAGGCCCAAACACATGCAGTTGTGGGTAAAGCAATTGTTGGTATCGTCTTCGGTGGAGCTCCGTATGCGGCCACGAAGCGTGTGAGGGGTGTGCCAACATGGGCGCGGTGGTGCCATGCGAGCGCAGCCACTGAAGCCTTCGGCGGAGATCTATGGGGCCACGAAACGTGTGAACGGGTGTGCCGAAATGGGTGCGCTGGCGCCATGTGAGCGCAGCCACCGGGGCCTTCGGTGGAACTCCCTGTGAGGCCACCACGCGTGTGAGGAGCGTGCCAACATGGGTGCAATGTTATCATGCGAGCGCAGCCATTGGGGCCTTCGGTGGAGCTACTTATGGGGCCACGAAACGTGTGAGGTGTGTGCCGAAATTGCTGCGGTGGTGTCATGCGAGCGCAACCACTGGGGCCTTCGAAGGAGCCACTTGTGGGGCCGCGAAACGTGTGAGGTGTGTGTGTGTGCCGAAATTGCTGCGGTGGTGTCATGCGAGCGCAGCCACTGGGGCCTTCGGTGGAGCGCCCTATGGGGCCACGAAGCGTGTGAAGGGTGTGCCGAGATGGGCGCGGTGGCGCCATGCGAACGCAACCGCGGGGGTCTTCGGTGGAACTCCCTATGGGGCCATGAACCGTGTGAGGGGTGTGTCGACATGGGTGCGGTGGCGGCGTCATGCGAGCGCAACAACTGGGGCCTTCTGTGGAGCCCCCTAAAGGGCCACGAAACGTGTGAAGGGTGTGCCGAGATGGGCGCGGTGGCGCCATGCGAACGCAACCGCGGGGGTCTTCGGTGGAACTCCCTATGGGGCCATGAACCGTGTGAGGGGTGTGCCGACATGGGTGCGGTGGCGGCGTCATGCGAGCGCAACAACTGGGGCCTTCTGTGGAGCCCCCTAAAGGGCCACGAAACGTGTGAGGGGTGTGCCGACATGGGTGCGGTGGCGGCGTCATGCGAGCGCAACAACTGGGGCCTTCTGTGGAGCCCCCTAAAGGGCCACGAAACGTGTGAGGGGTGTGCCGACATGGGTGCGGTGGCGGCGTCATGCGAGCGCAACAACTGGGGCCTTCTGTGGAGCCCCCTAAAGGGCCACGAAACGTGTGAGGGGTGTGCCGACATGGGTGCGGTGGTGTCATGCGAGCGCACCAACTGTGGCCTTCAGTGGAGCTCCCTCTGGAACCACAAAACGTTTGAGGGTCGGGCGAAACGGGTGCGATGGTGCCATGCGAGCGCAGCCATTGAGGCCTTCGAAGGAGCTCCCCATGTAGCCGCGAAGCGTGTGAAGGGCGTGCCGAAAACACTGCGGTGGTGTCATGCGAGCGCAACCACTGGGGCCTTCGAAGGAGCCCCATAAGGGGCCACGGGATGGATGCGGTGGTGTCATGCGAGCGCAGCCACTGGGGCCTTCGGTTGAGCTCACTGGGGCCACGAAGCGTGTGAAGGGCGCGCCGAAACAGGAACACTCGGAGGGCAAAGGCAAAGAAGCGGAGGAGGGATGAGGGGGAGGAGGGCGGGAAGTGAGGCGGGGCGCTGTCTATTCAGAACAAGGACCCAACACCACAAAATGGTTGAAATAAGCAGGGATATCGCCACCGTGACTCTGGGCAAGGAGTGGGCGCGTCCTGAGGTCCTTTGCCTCATCCTTTCGCGACCGACGCACGTTGTGACGACGTCGGAGTTGACTCCTAGACGTGATCGTGCAGTGGGAAGAAAACAAAAAAAACACAGGAACACGTTGGCAATGTTCGTGCCCTGTGGTACCTTTACGCTTCGTGTGGCGGGGGGTTCTGGAGGCTGTGGGGGCACCCTTAGGAAGCTAGGGGGCACCTCTGGAACACTTGTTTGGTGTCGCAGCGGCGAGAGTCCTCACCGCGTTGGGAGGCAACTGTGGGATGCAACGGGCCTGAATTGGGCGCAACAGGCGAAAGAAGGGAAAGAGCACGCGGAAGCAGGAGCGAATACGCTCAGAGCATGACAGTATGGAATGTGCGCGCGGGAGTAAGAGCATGCACAGCAGGGGGCATGACCATACATATTAGGAGATCTGCGCGAGCTTCTGGGCGCACGGAGCGCGCCGAACTCACCTTCCTGGCGCACGGAGCGCGCGGGGGGCGGGGCCGCAGGCGTCGCTAGGGGGGGCAGCGTCGACAGGAGAAAATCCTGGCGGACCTCGGACAGCTTAGCTCCCCATATCCAAAGGATGGGGTTCTTGATATCACCCCGACCGCGCCGACTCCTCACACCTCCCTCCCTCCTCCTCCTCCTCCTCCTCCTCCTCCTCCTCCTCCTCCTATTCCGAAAGATGATGATGCTGAAACTGGTGATGACAATGATGCTGCTAGTATGTGATACGTTATGGTATGCTGAGCTATGGTATGGTATGGTATGCGATTGTGGTATGCTCTAGTATGGTATGTTGAGTCAAGCTTATGTTATGGCGTGTTAATCTTCATATCGATGGGATGGGTATATTACCGCTCCCCATATCCAAAAGGATGTGGTTATTTGAATTGCCTCGACCGCGCCGAGAACTCACCTACACATTATTATCCTCCTCCTTCTCATCGTATGGTGTGGTATTTAATGGCATCAGATGCTATGATATGTTATGGTACGTGCTGCTATGGAATGATATGGTATGGTATGTTATGTTATACTATTGTGCGCGTTGATATGCTATGGCATGTTATGACTTGAGATGCGGTGTTCCCGATATCCAGAGGATGGTGGTCTTGTAATTACCGACCGCGCCGACTCCTCCAGAACCTCCGCCCTCCTCTTCCTGATCAGTTTAGGTTATACTATGTTATGGTGTGTTCTGGTGCGGTATGTTAGGGTATGGTAAGTTGAACTGTGATATGCTATGGTATGCCATGCTATGCTATGAATTGTTCTGGAATGCTGTGATGTGGTATGGTATGCTTTGATATAGTGTGTTTCGATATGGTCTGTTATGCTATGTGACGGATAGGATGTGATGTGTTATGGCATGGAAGTGCGCTGTGGTATGATGTGATGATGGTGGTGATGATGCTGGTGGTGATGAGGATTGTGCCTCTGATGCTGATGATGCTGATACTGATGATGATGCTGATGATGATGACGATGATCACAATGATGATGACAGAGCAACTTCTGAGGATGGTTCCAGCGAGGCACGGGTTTCAGCATCCTCAAGGGGGAACCGCCAAGGGGTATCTCACTCCTCCGGTCGCGCCAAAATGGCGGGGACGTCTCGAGCGGTTTGCCTGTTTGCCAGCGCTAAATCCTCTGCGTTCGGAGCAGACGTTGGGGATCTCTTGAGCGAGGCGCTGATGTTCGCCCCCAAGATGGGGTCAGCTTTTGAGGATTTCTCCAACGGGTTGCCTGTTCTGGTGGCCAGACTCGTGGGCACAGCTCCCCCCCAGGATGCCACAGGAAGCTCCAGCAGGCCCCAGGAGCCCCCAGGAGGCCACAGGAGGTCCCAGGAGGTACCAGGAGAGGCCACAGGAAGGCTCAAGAGGCCACAGAATGCTCCAAGAGGCTCCATGATGCCCCAGGAGGCCTCAGGGGGCATCAGGAGGCCTCAGGAGCAGGAGGCCTCAAAGGCCACAGGAGTGCTCCAACCCCATGTGGTTGCGCATGCTCCTAAAGATTGGGCCTCACCTGGAGCACGAATCTGTTGCGGATTACGTATGTTTCTGTATATTGTCCTTCTCCTGTGCATCCAGCCCTAAGTGTTTTACGTATGTTCCTACAGATTGGGCCTCCCATGGGGCACGAGTCCTTGGTGTGTTACGTGTGCTCATATAGAGTGCCCTGCTCCTGCGGCTCCAATATGCACAATGCTTGACGTACGTACGTCTGTTCCTCTAGATTGGGCCTCTCATGGGATACGTATCCTCCCCATGAGGCACGAACACCCCAACTCATTCACAAGTAGATTCACCCCCAGACCGTCAATACTCAAGCCCGTTCATATTCGAACACTCTTGCGCCTAGACACTCGCGGCGGACAGGTCCATGATGATAGATGCACTGATGCGGGGCTCCACGCAGTGAATAAGTACCAGCCGCGCCGACTCACACATTATCCCCCCTCCTCGTGCGTATCATGTTTTGCTAAGGCTTGATAATGGTATGTTTGCTATCGTATGATATGATATGGTAGGTTGATATGATATGTGATCGTATGGCATGGTGTGCCATGCTATGGTATGGCAGATGGTCTGACATGGCATGATATGGTATGATATGTCATGGTATGGGTTGGTGTGGTATGGCGTATTACTAGATGATGTACCATGGTATGTTATTTTGTGTCATGTCATTACATAACATGTCATGCCATGCCATGGTATGCCATAGTGTAATATGACATGATAGGTTATAGTATGCTGTGCGATGGTGATGGTGCTGATACTGCTGCTGATGAAGCTAATGCTGATGCCGATGCCGATGCTGCTGCTGCCTCTGATGATGATGAGGATGATGGTGATGGTGATGGTGAGGGTGATGATGATGATGATGATGATGATGATGATTATGATGATGATGATGATGATGATGATGATGATAATGATGATGATGATGATGATGGTGGTGGTGATGATGGTGGGGTGGTAAATATTATGATGCTGATGATGATGATGCTGATGCTGATGGCGGAGTGCATTCAGAGGATGTCTCGAACGAGACGCGGGTTTAAGCACCCACAAGGGGGAGCCGCCAGGGTTATGATGTTCCATCCTACTTTAGCCTTGATCACTTAAAACCATTTCTCGCACCAAGAAAGTGCCCACACGTAAGGGTTTGCACGTGTCGGACCCTGGGAGGCGATACTCGTTCGATACTGGTTCGATGCTGTTCCTGGTGCTCGAAAGTATGTTTGGAATGCGGTTGTTAAGTGCGATGGGCGCAACATAACGCCAAGGGGTATCTTACTCATCCGTTCGAGCCAAAATGGCGGGGAAGTCTCGAGCGGTTTGTCTGTTTGCCAGCGCAGCATCCTCCGCTGTCGGAGCAGATGTTGAGGGTGTCTCGAGCGAGGCGCGGGCGTAAGCACCCCCAAGGGGAAGCCGCCAAGGGGTACGTATCTCACTCCTCCGTTCGCGCCAAAATGACGGGGATGTCTCGAGCAGTTTGCCTGTTTGCCAGCGCAATATCATTCGCTTTCAGAGCAGATGTTGAGGATGTCCCGAGCGAGGCGCTGGTTTTCCCACCCCAGGGGGCCAGATCTTGAGGACGGCTCGAACGGTTTGTTTGTTTTGCTGGCCAGACTCGTGAGCACGGGTCCTCTCCAGGATGCCACAGGAGGTTCCAATCGGCTCCACGAGGCCCCAGGAAGCCACAGGAGGTCCCGGGAGGCATCAGGAGGCCACAGGAAGTCTCAACAGGCTACAAGAGGCCCCAAGAGGCTCCAGGAGGCCCCAGGAAGATCCAGGAAGCCTCAGGAAGCTCCAGGATGCCCCAGGAGGCAACAGGAGGCCCCAGGAGGCAGGCCCCAGGAGACCACAGGAGGCTCCAGGAGGCCCCAAGAGGATTCAGGAGGCCCCAGGAAGCACCAGGAGGACCCAGGAAGCAATAGGAGGCCACAGGAGGCAACAGGAAGCGCCAGGAGGCCCCGGAAGGCCCCAGGAGGTTCCAAGAGGCCTCAGAAGCACGATGCCTCATAAGGCCAAAGGAGTGGCTCCTTCATGGTGTTTTGCGTATGTTCCTATAGATTGGCCTTTCCTGGAGCATAGTGTTTTACTTGTGGTTCAATAGTGTGTTCTTCCCTTGTGTTGGTTTACGTATAGATTAGGCCTGCCCTGGGGCACGAATCCGTTGTGTTTTAAGTGTGCTCCTATACGTTGCCCCTCTCCTGTGGCTCCAATCCTTTGTTTTTGGGCTTCTCCTGGGGCGCGAATCCTCTGGAGCCTCCAGTAGGACCCAGGAGGCCAAACGAGGCCCCAGGAAGCCTCAGGAGGCCACAGGAAGCCCCAAGAGGCACAAGGAGGCCCCAAGAGGCGCCACGAGGTCCCAGGAAGCCCCAGAAGGTTTCAGGAGGCCCCAGGAGGCCCCAGGCTCATTCGCAGAGACGCACTCGTGCTACGGAGACTCATTCACACTCCAAGTCATTCACAGGTAGATTCGCTCCCAGGCCGCCAAAACTCCAGCCCATTTAGATTCGACAACTGTTGCTCCTGGACGCTCACGGCGGACAGGACCACGCAGATAGATGCACATATGGGGAGCTCCACGCAGTGAATAGTTATTGATGTTGCAGTCGTTTACGCATGTTCCTAGAAGAGGCCGTGGCCCAAATGGATCCCAACCTCTCCCGCCATCTGTGGGCCTTAGGGGCCATCTGGGCCCCGTGAGTCGTGGGAGGAGGAGGAGGAGGAGGAGGAGGAGGAGAAGGAGCAGGAGGAGAAGGAGGAAAAGGAGGAGGAGGAGGAGGAGGAGGAGGAGGAGGAGGAGGAGGAGGAGTGGGGAGGAAGAGGAGGAGCAGGAAGAGGAGGAGGAGGAGGATAGGAGGAGGAGGAGGAGGAGGAGGAGGAGGAGGAGGAGGAGGAGGAGGAGGAAAGGGTGGTTGGAGGAGGAGAAATAGCGACACCTCCCCAGACACCCGAGGTTTCTTGGTTCCTCTAAGCACGCCCCCCTGAAAGCCTTGACCGTTTCTCCAGGGTCAGGCTTGCACCCCGAGTCGTGCTTTGCCTGTCCGGGGGCCCGCCCAGGGCCCCCCGAGGCAGGAAACACCGCAAAGCCCTCCTCGTGATGTTTTCTGTTTTTGTGACCCGAGGGTGGGGGGGGCCCTGGCCCAGCGTCGCGGGCATTTGGAAGTGCATGATCATCCCCGGTCCGAAAACTGCCAAAAACCCCACATCATGTTTTCCCATGGCGCGAGCGTGTGTGGATCCGAACCTGGGCCGAAGTTGGACGCGAGCCTGCCGTGCCCCCCCCCCCCCCGACGCCAGGGCCGAGCCCGACGCCAACAGGCTGCAACGCTGGCCGCACCAGGGCGGGCACGCAGTCCTGCGGGCGCGGCGCCGGCGCGAGCTTGGCGACGGCTCCGCCACCGCACGCATTGGGCTCCACCTCCCTCCCTTTCCTCCTTCATTCTTCCTCCGCCTCTGCCTCCGCAACGCCCTCCTCCTCCTCTTCCTCCTGTTCTTCCTTCCCCTCCTGGGCCTCCTCCAATGATTAGTGCTCCTCCTTTTCCTTCGCATCCCTCCCAGACACCCCTTGTTGCCCGTCATTCCTCCTCCTTTTCCTCTTCCTCCTCCTCCTCCGCCCTCCTCCTCCTCTTTCTCCTCCTGCTCCTCCTCCTCATCCTCCTCCCCCTCAAACCTGCGCCAACTTCATCTTCCTCCTCACCTCGTGCGAAATACCTGCGCCCCATCCTCACATGCGGGTTGCCGATGGACCTGTGGCGCGCTGGTGGATCGCTGGAAACTTCCGGAGCCTGGGCCGCAGCACCTGCAGTCCGCCCAGCTCACACGGATCCGTGCAGCGCAGTCCGGTCGGCCGAGTTCAGTTCAGTCCAATCTACTCAGCCCAGTTCAATCCAGAACAGGTCGTCCAGTCAAGTCAGTCAAGTTCAGACCAGGGCACCATCCACCTGCTGTTGATGTACGAATGGGTGTCGATACTCAACGCTGCCATCCGCCCGCCCCTCGAGCGGCAGCTGCCTGGAGCGAGGCCCGAAACATAATCGAATCACAATTAACCTCCACACACAGATTTACATTGAAACTTTCCAGCAACCAACGAACTCTGGCAACAATCCTCGCTCCACTCTCCCTCCTCCTCCGTCCCTTCTTTCGTCCTTCCCCCTTCCTGCTTCCTCACCCTCGTATTCCTCCTCCCCCTCCTCCTCCTCCTCCTCCTTCTCCTCCTCCTGTTGGCTACCCGCGCTGGCAAGAGGCAGAACGAGGATCGAACACATATACAACTACACACAACAAAACTGCACCTTGTTGCGGGGACCAGGGGTGGCAATCATAATTCGATTTGGCGCGTCGGTCAGTCTGGGTGGACGGACGCCGCCGCACGACCTACGATGGAAGGCGATGGTCGTGCCGACGATGTTGCGCGCCAAGCGTGGAAACGATCGCCATGTTTCACGGCGAGGCGTGGCGGCAGCCGCAAGAAAAATCAGAACACGAACAAGCGCTTCACCCTCGGACGGGGAATCCGGCACGAAGAAGAACTCGAAATCGCGGGGGGTCGGATCGCGAATTTGCTGCTGGGGCACAGGCGGGGAAGGGAAACGGGCCGCGCGAGGTCGAGGCCCCCAGGCACACGGCTGGGTTCGCTGAGCCAGGGGATGTGGGATGTCGGTGGGAAGCGGCCCAGGGGGCAGGGCCTGGGCGATGGGCAGCGCGGTCAGCCGATGCTTCGCGAAACGGGGACACGTACAGAACGCCACTTAGCGGCCGGGGCGCGGTGCACGTTGGGGGCGCGAGTGGCGGCACCCGACATGCACCCCGCCCCGCTGGCTAGGTGTAGTTATATAAGCGCTCCGTTTTGTGAGGATGTCTCTGGCGAAACCAGCACGTGCAGAACTACACCTAGTGCCTGGCTAATTGTAGTTCTGAACGTGCTGGATGTCTCGCGCGGGGCGAACACGCACAAACTGGCACCTAGCGAAAGGGGCGGGGTACAGGTCGGGTGCGTCGTCGCGCCCCGCCCGCAGAGTCAGGAAGGCAACGGCCGCTGAACCCCCTGCCGGCCTCCGGGCGGAGGTGTCTGAACGCCCCGCGGCTTCCCGAGGGAATTCCACCCGCGGCCTCCGCCCACATCGCCCACCCTATCAGAGCATCTCGCCTGGTCACTATGTTCCCCATTCCCGCCCGCTGTTTTGCCCTCCACCTCCCCCGTTCTTCCTCTACCTGCCGCCCTCCATTTCCCGGAGCGTTTCCCAATTGCCCCTGGCCCCTGCGCGGCGGCAAACGCCCGCGCCCCCCCGCAGCTAAAAGACTCACCTTGCGCTCATCCTCCAATCCGCTCGCGGGGCGCAAGTCTTGACTCCACACTGACGCTGGCAATCGAAGTCGAGGCCCAGGGAAATCCGACAGGCGCGATCGGCCCCTCGTATGGCGGGCGAACCAATACGTAAGACGATGTCGCAAAAATAGGTTTGGAATGTGGGGATCCGCGCAAGAAGCTAATCCACTCGCCCAGGGTGTAGTTCTGCGCCTGTCCGAGAGGAGGAGGAATTGAGGCTTCAGGGAGCCTTCTTGGGTCTGGCCTGAAACAAAACAGCATGCTGCTCTGAATTGCTCAGCCCCCGTACCTCTCCTAGAGCGCGTGATGGCCAGGATCCCGAAGAGGATCCAGGAGACCCCAAAATGACGAACATCAATCCGATCACCACGCGCTACGCTCATCAGAAGTGCCTCTCCTCCTGCTGCTCCCTCCTCCTCTCCCTCTTCCTCCTCCTACTCCTCCTCCTCCTCCTCCTCAACATCATCATTGTCCCCCCCCGCCGGCCCTGCAAAACAGGTGGACAACGCCAGCGCAACCCCCGCAGAACGGGTGAACCAGGGCTGCTACGAGGGGCTATCTTTTCGGGCAGCAGATCACAGGCGACGACGTCTCAAGCTGTGCCCGACGCGACCGCTGGGGCGGGGACGCATGACGCATGCACCTCCTATTCGCACCGGCTGTTCTTACACTAGGGAGACAACTCGAGACAACTCCTTAAAAGTGTCTTCGTGGAGACCACTCTGGGCTACTGAACCCGATCAGGGAGCAGTTGGGCCAGACTCAGCTGCAACATATTGCGCGGGACTTCACTGAAACAGGCTGCATGAGGCCCAATACAATGAGACGAGGTCCACTCTTCAACCACATGCAGGCGCCGATGCTTAAAGCTGACCTCCTAGGATACGCTGCCTATGCGTGCAACTCGCTCCTGCAGGTCGCTCCTCCCTCCTCGAGCGCAGCGCGCCGGGTCCGCACTGGCAAGATCAAACTGCTTGCAGGCTGCCTGGACTGGAACCTGACGGCCCTGGCCTGAGCTGCGCGGGACAGGTGGCGTCTGGAACAACGGGCTGGGCGATGCACGCCGCATCTTCAGGTAGAAGCACCTCCTGGGAGGCACTCGTGGAATTGGGCAAGGGTCACTGAGACAGGTCGCAAATCTACTAAGCCAATGCAAGACCGGTTCAACCAAATCTAAGCCGGGCTCAACGAGATTCGGAACGATTAGGCTGGATTTCGCCCAAACAATTACCAGCGCCGATGCTGAGTTTAACCCCTAAGGAGTTGGCATCTTTACTTCAGGTCGCTACCAGGAGCTGCATCTAAACTTCAGGAGCTGGTCCTATCCCCATCCCCACTAGGAAAGCTGCGGCCCCGATTGCGACCCAAACCCTCCCTGGGTGGGGATGGATTCGGTATCCGCCTGACCTCGCGGCATGCGTCCCCACCTCGAGGGGGCAGGCTGGGTGCAGACTGGCCCGCTGGGGGCCCAAACATGTGATGTCTTGATTTGTTCCCAACCATCCTGCGGTGTCCTCTGCTCTCCGCAAGTCCGTTTCGGCACACCTCTCACACGTTTCGTGGCCCCATGGGGAGCTCAAACTACTAAGGCCCAACTGCAAGGGTTCGCATGGCGGCGCCGCTCAATTCCGGCACACCCCTCACACGCTTCGTGGCCGCATAGGGAGCTCGACTGAAGGCCCCAGCGGCAGGGTTGGCAAGGCGGCGCCGACCCATTTCTGCACACCCCTCACACTCTTCGTGACCCCATGCGGAGCTCGACTGAAGGCTCCAGTGACAGGGTTCGCATGGCGGCGCCGCTCCATTTCTGCACACCTCTCACACGTCTCTTGACACCATAGGGAACTCGACCGAAGGCCCCAGTGGCAGGGTTCACATAATTAGCGGCGCCGCCCCACCACACGTTTCGTGGCCCCACAATGAACTTTACCAACGGCACCAGCGCCAGCGCTCACTGAGGAATTCCCATTCCTTTGTCCTACCTGTGGGGTGGTGCCCACGCGTGCATATGGCTGGGTCCTTCGCCAGGATAATCCAATGCAGGGCCTCAGGAAGTCCTGACCCCTTCCCCAGGGTCGGTTCTTCACACGGAAAAAATTGTCGATGCCCACCGAGGACCCACGGAGGCCGAAAACGGCCCAACACCGCCCGTTAGTTTTTGCACACCGCGAACATGTCTGCGGATTGGGGTAGGCCTGACCTTGGCGGGGCCGGGGGCTCCTTCGCGACGGACGCGTCACGAGGGCTGTGGCCCGGGGCGCCGCTGGGCTCGGGCGACGCCCGCACGTCGTAGCTCAAGGCGGACTGGCCGGGGCAGGGATCATCGCGTTGCAGTGATCGGGGAAGAAGTCAACACATTCACAAAAGCACACACACACGCGAACGCACATACATACATATATACATACATACATGCATGCATGCATGCAAACAGACAGACAGACAGACAGACAGACAGACAGACAGACAGACAGACAGACAGACAGACATACGTACATACATACATACATACGTACGTACGTACGTACATACATGCATACAGACATACAAATATATGTGTATATACATATATAGAACCATCGCGCGCGCTTCGCGCGCGCTCAGGTTCTAGCCCAGGCCGGGGGGGCGCTGGACGATCTTGGACAACGCTATCAAGCACAGGCGCGCGACGGCATCTGAGGAGCTTCTGGGGTGTTCCGCATGCTTCGTCAACTGGCTGTTGGAGGCACCTCTTGGGTGCCTCTTGGGGGGGCGTCTGAGGGTCCCTTGGGGGCATCGGTTCTGCAATCTGAAGCCGTCATTGGCCGCCTTGGCTGCGTGGAGGCCCGACTTGAGGCCACCTGCGGCCAGATTGAGGCAATCCGGAAGCCTCCCGGGGGCCTCCTGGAAGCAGTTTTGACGCATTCGGGGTACTCTTGGGCTATCTTAAAACCTCTTGGACGTCTCCCAGGGGCCTTTTGGGCCCTCGGGGAGCTTTTGGTGTCCTCGTCGGACCACGTTGGGGCCTCTTGCAGCCTCCTGTGGGCCTTGTGGCGGGACCGCTCTGCTGTTGGGTCGCGTTCCCCTTCTCGGGCCTCTCTGGGCCCTCTCGGGCCGTCTTGGGCGCCTCAAGCACCGTCTTGGGGCCCTCGCGGGCCGTCTTGGGGCCCTCTTGGAGGCCCCTTCCTCTATGTGGGAGCGGTATTGGAAGCCTTTGGGGCCGTCTTGGAGCATCGGGATGCCAAAAGGCCGAAAAAAAACGTCAAAGCCCAATCGTAAAACAATGTGTTGTGCCTCTTGGGGCCACCTTGGGAGATCTCTTGGAACCTCGTCGGCCCTCTTGGGAGCTTCTTGGGGGCCTCTTGGATCCGATTGGGGGCCTCTTGGGACTTCCCGAGACCCTCTCGGGGTAGAAAGCTCGGATTCTCGGTTCGTGTTTCCCTTCTTGGGCCTCTCTTGGGGCTCTTGGGGCCCTCTCGGGCCGTCTTGGGCGCCTCAAGCACCGTCTTGGGGCCCTCGCGGGCCGTCTTGGGGCCCTCTTGGAGGCCTCTTCCTCTATATGGGAGCGGTATTGGAAGCCTCTTGGGCCGTCTTGGAGCATCGGGATGCCAAAAGGCAGAAAAAAAAACGTCAAAGCCCAATCGTAAAACAATGTGTTGTGCCTCTTGGGGCCACCTTGGAAGATCTCTTGGAACCTCGTCGGCCCTCTTGGGAGCTTCTTGGGGGCCTCTTGGATCCGATTGGGGGCCTCTTGGGACTTCCCGAGACCCTCTCGGGGTAGAAAGCTCGGGTTCTCGGTTCGTGTTTCCCTTCTTGGGCCTCTCTTGGGGCTCTTGGGGCCCTCTCGGGCCGTCTTGGGCGCCTCAAGCACCGTCTTGGGGCCCTCGCGGGCCGTCTTGGGGCCCTCTTGGAGGCCTCTTCCTCTATATGGGGCGGTATTGGAAGCCTCTTGGGCCGTCTTGGAGCATCGGGATGCCAAAAGGCAGAAAAAAAACGTCAAAGCCCAATCGTAAAACAATGTGTTGTGCCTCTTGGGGCCACCTTGGGAGATCTCTTGGAACCTCGTCGGCCCTCTTGGGAGCTTCTTGGGGGCCTCTTGGATCCGATTGGGGGCCTCTTGGGACTTCCCGAGACCCTCTCGGGGTAGAAAGCTCGGATTCTCGGTTCGTGTTTCCCTTCTTGGGCCTCTCTTGGGGCCGTCTTGGGGCCCTCTCGGGCCGTCTTGGGCGCCTCAGGCACCGCCTTGGGGCCCTCGTGGGCCGCCCAGGGCCCTCTTGGAAGCCTCTTCGGCTATCTTGGAGCTGTCTGGGAGGCCTCTTCCTCCTCCTCGTCCCCCTCCTCCTCCTCCCACTCCAGCTCTCTCTCCTCCTGATCTTCCTCCTCCTCCTGCAGCGTGTTCCGGAAGGCTCCCGCCGGAACATGCTGTGCACAAGTGCTGTCACTGCTGCCGCCACCGTGCCCTGGGTGGTGGGTCAGAGGCCTCATGGGTGTTGCTTTGGATCTCGTGGTTGGCCTGTCGGGGACGTCGTGAAGGCAGTTTCGCAGCTTCTCGGTAGCCGTTTTGGGACCGTTGTGGGGCCTCCTCGGGGCTGTTTTGTGGCCTCTGTAGGCATCGTTTGGGCCTCCTAGGTGCCTGTTGGGGGCCTCCTGGGGCCTCTTGGGGGCTCCTTGGGGCCTCCTGGGGCACTCTTCAAGCCGGAGGGTGGAATTTTGGAGTCGTGGTCTCCCTCTTGGGCGCATCTTGGGGCCGTCTTGGGGCTCTGTTGGGCTGTCTTGGGCGACTCTGGGGCCGTCTTGGGGCCCTCTTGGGCCGTTTTGGGGCGCTCTTGGGGGCCAATTGAGCCATCTTGGAACGTCGGACAGCCGAAAAGGCTGGAAGGCCAAAATCGGTCGAAAACCTTCGTAAAATTGAAGATTTCGGCCTGTGGAAGCGCTCTGGAGAGGCGTCTTGAAGCGTCGTGGAGTGCCTTGGGGCGCCTCTCGGGCCGTCTTGGGCCTATCTTGGGCGTCCTGGAGCGGTCTTTCGGCGACTCGGGGCCCGCTTGGGCCGTCTTGGGAGCCTCTGGAGGCCCTCCTGGCCCATGGGGGGTCGGAGGCGGCGGCCTCCGAGGCCCAGGACTCGGAACCCCTGTAAAAACACTGGGAAAATGAGCCCCGGTCCCGCCATGGGGGGTGGGGGCACCTGTCCTGGGGCCCCCGGCCTCGCCGCCAGGTATATATATATATATATATATGTATATATATATATACACACATACATACATATACATATACATATACATATACATATACATATACATATACATATACATATACATATACATATACATATACATATACATATACATATACATATACATATACATATACATATACATATACATATACATATACGTATACATATACATATAAATATATATGTATATATATGTGTATATATATATAGATCTGTGTGGGTTCTCGGAGATCCACACGGATTTCAAAACACTGCGTTGAACCTCCCTCCATGGCGCGCGGAGCGCACCAAAGGCGGCGTCATCGATACTTTTTGGTTGGCTCCATGACGTGAGAAACGACGAATCCGCCTGCCGCCCCCCCCCCCCAGTTTTCCCAGCCCCCCCCCTCAAGAGCAACCGTGTCATTGAGTCGAAATGAAGCCTCTTCCCTTTGATCCCTTCCTTGCGGGGGGGCGGTCCGGGGGGGGGACCCGGGGGTGGTCCTGGGGGGTCCCGCGTGCGATTCCCCCCTGGGGGTCCCAGGGCCCACGCAAAACTTCACACGGGCAAAGAGCCGAGGCATTCGACCACGCCCTCTCCACCCTGCCCCCTCTTCCCTCCATCCTCAGCTCTCCTCTTTCCTCCGTCCCCCCCCAAAGCCCAACCAGCCTCCTGGGCCCAGAACCCCGAGGTCCCCGGGACCCAGGACCCAGAATTCCGAGGTCCCGGGGGCCTTCCAGGACCCAGCCCCGAAAACCTCCTCCCAGGACAGCACCAGGAACGAAACCCCCAAAAAATCCAGGACTCCCAGGCCCCAAGCCGCAGGACCCCTCCTGCACCATGCGGCACTGCTCGCCGCGTCCTGCTCCCATTCACTTCCCCCCTCTCATCCTCCTCTTCCTCCTCCTCCTCCTCCTTCCTCCTCCTTTTCCTCCTCCTCCTCCCCCTCCGCCTCCTCCTCCTCCTCCTCCTCCTCCTCCTCCTCCCCCCTCTTGCTCCCTGACGTCCTCCACCTTCTGCTCCTCAACGTCCTTGTCCTGCTCGTCGTCTCCGTCTGCAGAGTCGGCGGCACCTCTTCTTTGGTTTTCTCCCATCCCTGCGCATGCCCTCCATATTTCTTCTGACAGCTTCTTTTGTCTTGCAACTTCCAAATCTGTCCTGCGTCTGCGTAGCGCATGTTGCATCTGTGCCAGATCCGTTCTGATTTCCTCCAAACTCTCCTGCGCTTCTGACACTATCACGCCCACTCTTAACTTCAACATTTCTGCCACTAGGGAATGCCGCAGCAAAGGGAAGGCAGCTACCCCTTTGTGCTCCTGCTTCTTCTTGATTGGGAATACTTATTTGATGGCACTTCTGCCCGCTCCGCTCTATTTCTTCCGCATCTGGTCGGCTGTGGGACGCTCCTGAAGCCTTTGTTCATTACTCCTCTGCCGTTCGCTCTCCAAGGGCTGCATTCCGAGATAACCTCGCGAATGCTTCTCCTGGGAGCTCGGCAGGTTCCTCCTGGATCGCACTCCGAGATGACCTCGCTAACGCATTTCCTAAGAGTTCGGATGAACCCGCTTGGGTCGCACTCCGAGATGACCTCGCCAATGCTTCTCCTGGCTGTTGTAACATAGTGGCCTGCGGGTGGCGGTCGAACGCGCTCAAGAAATCCGCTATCAGGCGTCCTTTCCTCAAGCACTCCATCAGCATGTCGCGGTACACCTCTGTGTCTCCTGTTTGCTGCCTGTGCTTGCACGGGAAATGATATTGATGTTCGTATCCAATACCCCTGCCCAGAGGGATGTGGTCTCTGTGTCCTCTCGCTTTGATCGTCTGCATGGTTTGCCACTCATCTCAATGCAGCGCACCTCCGCACATGTGGTAAAGCCCCCGTCGGTATCGCTATGAAGTCGATACTGTTCGTCCTCATATTCTCGTCTTTCACGCACTAGTAAACTGGCCCACAATCGAAGACAGCCGTGACTACTGACAATAAGCTGTGGACCCCAAACTCCCTGAAAGCGGTGCCGCTGTCATTCTTCACCTCCTTGGCTACTGGCCCCAATGCTGCTGCATGCTCGCCCGAGCTATGCCTGCTTACCGCCAGATTCCTGCTGTATGACCTGTAAATCCCCCATTGGCTGTCGATGCCCCTCCCACTATGATAGTAGATCGGCCACCCGTGTCGTCACTCTTTTCTTCCACCCACGTCATATTTTTGTTTGAAATCAACATACTATCTGCGACCCCCTCTCTCTAGCGGCAGGTTCGCCGCGAAGATTGTGACGTCGCAAGCCCCCGTACGCAGCCGAACCCTTGCAGCTCTACCTTGTAGTTGCGCAGATGGTGCGTAGTGCGTGTGGAGGGCCTTGACTATCATGACCTCGTTGGACACCAGAGGCGCAGTGCCGCATGATTTGGCGATCAATTTCCCTTCTCTGCACCGAACTGCAGCGCCACATGATATCGATGATTCGTTTTCCTCATCTGCTCTGGCCCTGTCCACTGACGCGCCCCTGTCAATACTACCATACCCCACTCTCGTAGTGCATTGCAATGTGGTTCCCGTCTGTCCGTGGCATTCGCTGCCAACGGGTTGTAGAACGCCAATTTCATCAATGCACGCACCGAAAACACTGCAACCGCCATAATTTCCCATGCCCCCCCCCCCAATCTCCCTCTGGCCCGTGCGAGCGCAGGGCTGCAATCGTGCGGGGGAGTTTTACTAAAATCCTCTCTCCGTCGGTTCTCAAAGTTCCTGAGCCTCCGACGCCGACAAGACGAGGAGGCCAATAAGGAGGCTGACGAAGAGGAGACCAAGAAAGCAGAAGAGGGGGACTACGATCAGTGCAAGCCCAAGGCTGATCAACGATGTTGGAATCTCCTCCAAGCTCCCTCTTCACAGGCCCCTACAAGGGTTCATTTACAGTCAGGGAAACGCCTTGTTGGGAGACAACAGTTGGAAAACCCTGAAGCGTGCCAATACACCTTTCTCGAAGGTCCAATGCCGCGATTCAACTTGACTGTTGCGCCTTGGCGATCCCGAGCCGTGCAGAACAACATCCCTGGGATGTCAACACCGCGAATCAACGCAACTGCTGCGATCTGATAGCCCTGAGCCGCTCCAGACCACAATCTTCTGCCACGTTAGCCATGGGAGCCCGTGACACTCCTGCAGCAACTCTGGGCGAACGAACGCGGCGCGAAGGCGAGCACCGCATGTTGAAACCGAGCCGCCCCCGATCCGTGACCTGCGTGCACATGTTTATATAAACGAGCGTGCGCGGCGCCACGGCGAGACCCACGCTTTGAAAACGGCAAGCCCTGAATGTATGAAACGCTTGTGTTCTTCCAGACGGATGCGCGCGGCGCTAGGGCGAGAAACGTGTTTTGAACACCGTCGCCCTCAGTCCGCCAAGCCCTTGCAAATTTACAAAACGAACGTGCGCGGCGCTAGGGCGAGAACAACATGTTGAAAGCCACATACCATCAATCCAACAAACTCTTGCACATTCAAAAGAATGTGCGCGGCGTTAAGGGGAGAGCCACATGTTGAAAACGGCCCGCCCTCAATCCTTGAAGCTCTTGCGACTTATAATAACGAATGTGCGCGGCGCGAAAACGAAAACTACATTTTGAAAACCGACCACCCTCCATCTGTGAAACGGCTTCCAATATCTAAGCTTCAAAATCATGAATGGTGAGGCAGTCTCAAGCGAAACACCTGGCCCGCCCTTCCGACTGGCCTCGGGGTGCAACAGGAAGGGGTCATCCATGAAGAAAAGGAATGGAGCACGGCCTGAAGGAAGAGGACGACACGGAGCTACGATGCCACCTGTTGAGCTACGAGAGCCTCCAGCAGTGCTACGAGGACCACAGGCTGGGCTACTAGGACCACGCGTTGAATTACGAGGGCCGCAAGCAGAGTCACGAGGACCACCAGCCAAACTGCGGGGCCATCCAGCTGAACCATGAGGACCACAAGCAGGGCGGGGCCGCAAGCACGACTACGACGACCTCCAGCTGAGCCAAGAGAGGCACCAGGAAAGGTACCAGAGGCACGGGCTGAGCTACTAGTTCCACTGGCCGAGCTACAAAGGCGACCAGCTCAGCTACGGCCACAGGCTGAACCAGGAGGACCACCAGCGGGGCCACGAGGACCACAACCTGAGCCACGGGAGCCACTTGCTGAGCTACTCGGGCCATCTGCTGAGCTAGCAGAGCTTCCGACAGACCTGCGAGGACCTCCGGCTTAGCCACGAGAGGCATCAGGAAGGGTACCAGGGCCACCTGCTCAGCTGCAAGAGCAACCAGCAAAGCAACAAAGGCAACCAGCTCAACTACGAGGGCCACAGGCTGAACTACGAGGGCGATAAGCCGGGCTACGAGGACCACAACCTGAGCTACGGGAGCCCAGGCCACCTGCTGAGCCAGGAGGGCCTCACGCACAGTTATGTGAGCCACAAGCACGGCTACCAGAATCTCTAGCCCCACCTGCTGAACTACGAGGACCACGAGCAGAAACAAAAACGAGGGCAACCTGCTGAGCTGAGCTGCACGAGCCACCAGCAGAGCTACGAGGGCAACCGTCTGGGCGAATTACGAGGGCCACAGGCTGTATCACGAGGACCGCATGCGGGGCCACGAAGACCACGACCCGAACTCCGGGAACCTGAGCTACGCAGAACCGCCGTAGCCCCAGCTGGCCCTCCGCCTCCCAGAGGAGGCGGGGGAAGATTCGTGGGCGAAACACATACTCCAGGTTTCGTAATAAAAGGGAGGGGGTCTCAACCCTCCCAGACGAGAAGTTTTAGACCCTCCCAGACCATCCATGAAAGGACGGCCCTTTGCCCAGACCCCCCCGAACCCTCCAAGACAGCTCAAATCAGACCCCCCTCCAAATGTGACCCCCCCGACTTTATTATGGAATCCGGAGTACCCGCAATACCCGTAGAATCGCGGGCCGAGCCCAGAAATTCCCCCCACCCCACCACCACAAAAAAAAAGGCAGGTGCCGATACCGCTACCCTTGCCTCGCTTCCGCCGCCTGCTTGGGCCTTCGCCACGGCTGGACTCGTCTCGATATGTGCATCAGAACGCACCCTGGGAGAGGTCCAGGGAGTAGTGGCATCGGTTGTGGGCGAAAAATGAATCAATTTCCGCGGCCTCGCGGGCAAGGCCCCTGAGCCGCGCTTCCGCCGATACGGGGCGTATCTTCGCGGAGGCCCCACACGGAACGTACCCGTGAGACCGCGTACTCCAGATTTCGTAATAAAAGGGAGGGGGTCTGGACCCTCCAAGACAAGCCATTTCAGACCTCCCCCGTGGGAGAACCCTCCAAAACATCGTCCCAGACCCCCCAAGCCATCCAAGATAGCCTGGAAGAGACCCCCCCCCGAAATGAGACCCCTCCCTTTATTACGAAATCTGGAGTATCCGCAGGACCGCGCACTGGAATGCAGACCGCGAGAGCGCGAATACAGATCGGGGCGCCTGCACCACAAGTTCGCGGCGGCCGACTCCTGGCAACCCTCGGCCTCTGCAGGCCACTCCCTGGCCCCAGGACCCTCAGCAGAACGGCTCCGGCTGGGAAGCCGGCCTCCCAGGGAGGAGGAGGAGGAGGAGGAGGAGGAGGAGGAGGCGGAGGGACGCGAGGAGAAGGTGGGGAAACGTGGAAACCATAAGGTAATTACCGATGCCGCTGCTGCCTGGACCTCTCCCGGGGTGCGTCCTGACCAGACTTTCGAGGCGAATCCAGCGGTGGTGCCGAGGGCCTCTCGGGAGGCCCGAAAAGGCGAAGACGCGGCCAGGGCAGCGGTATCGGTACATTTCCCTCCTCTGCAACGGAGCCGCCACGCCCGCAACCCCGACGGCCGACGTGCAACTCGGCCTCGACGAGCTGGCCCTGGCGAGGGGTCGGCTGCGGCTGCAGCTCGAGGACCTGGAGGAGCACAAGAGGGCATCGCCGCGGCGGCTCGTGCTGCTGGCCTTCTGGGCTACAACGGCCCAGGCCGCTACCAGCGAAGCGCGCTTATCCTCGCAGCCTGCGCGGGTGATCCAGGTCTTGCTGACATCGGGGTAGCAAACGCCTGATTCATCGGCAGCAGCCAATCTGAGGATGCGGTAATGTCCCGAGGCGGTGTATCGATCCGAGGCGGCGTCCCGAACTTGGCAGAGGCCTGGTCCGTAGAAGTCACCAGAGCGCCGGCAAGAACCATGCAAAGTCACGCCACGCACTCAAGTTTCAAGCATGCGGTTAGCTGCGACGGCCACAACAAGGGAATGGTGCACGCGCACAGTCTCCCTCGCACCGTTGTGCGCTCGGCCACGCTTACGAGGTCCGATAATTATCATGATGCGTACAAGTCGATGCTCGATTCGAGACGAGCGCATAGTTGTCTACTTCAAGGCACACTTGTAACAACACAATGCAAAACATGAACTTCGGATCCCAGTGTGACAGAAAACAAAAAAAACGAAAAACAACGAAGCGGAAGCAAGGGACTCTTCGGGCTCCTCGGGGCTGCCCCTGAGAGCTGGGCGTGCTCGGAATCTGTCAGAATGGTGTACTTGACGTACTTTTTTGAAGGGGCCCCGGGACACACAACTAAATACACACAAGTAAAAAGGACTCCCCAGAGTTTCCCATATGTTCTGGGTCTCTGTCTTCCCCCCCCCACTGCCAATCTTTCCCTATAGTTTCTGGGGAATCGACGATTACGTAATTGTGTCTGTGTGTTTTCTCTCCTCCGGATTTTTCTCGAGCTCCACAACTGCACAAAACGAAACGGGGGGAACTGGAAGGAGGGGCCCTGGGACACACAAATAGATACACACCATAAAAGGATTCCCGATATTTTCCCATATTTTCCTGGTTTCTTCTGTCTTCCCCCCCACTGCCAATATTCTCCTGATTTTTCTCGAGCTCCACAACTGCACAAAACGAAGCGGGGGGAACTGGAAGGAGGGGCGAACACACGCACACACCCGTACACACCGAGGAGGCCACGCCGGGGCAGGCGCCAGACATCTGCGCGCCAAAGGTTCGTCCGGGCTGGAGCTCCAGGCCGTGCTGCTGGAGGGTGGGAGGGAAATAAACAGAGAGAAAGAGAGGGAGAGGGATATACAAACAAGAGGGAGGGGGAACAGGGGCTTATGCAGCAGATACGTACGATAGCAACGTTTACCTCTAATAATACCCTTGAAAAAATAAGGAGGCTGCGGGGAGGGGGGGGGAGGGGGCAGCTTTCTGTGTGATGTTGGCGTGGGGTCGGAGTCGCAGTCTATATACCTGGCAATATCGACCTCCTCTGCTTGGGTTCTAGATTGGTCACACTATAAACGAACCAATATGGCTATCTCACTATATCAGAGTGAAGGGGCCGAACGGTCATTCATTGTCCCTGGGTGTGTGGCTAAAGTGAGAATCCGTGGTGAGGATTATGTTTGTTGCGTTGTTGTTGTTGTTGTTGTTGTTGTTGTTGTCGAACTCTCACTTCTGGGAAATATTATTGTTGATCCCCCATAATGTTTTGTCTAAATCAAAATGTACCCCTCGACGCCCAATCCCTGATTTTTAGTAGGGAAAGTCTGGAAGCTCAAACTGGGCCCCTGGCCCCGAGTTGCAACAACCACGTCTCCCGCCTGATACTTCCTCACAAATTAACCAGGACTCCCGCTCCCGCCCGAGACTTCCTCGCATTGGGACTGCCTTACAATTTATGCAGGAATCGCTCTGCCGGCGCTCTGGAGTCGCAGTCTCGCTGACGACTTGTTTGCAATCTACTGAAGAATAGCGCCCTTGCGTTGGATTTTTTTGCAATTTACTCAAAAGCCGCGCTCCCGACACCCAGGCACCCAGGAGTCGCGCTCACGCTTGGGACTCCCTCACATATTACCTAGGATTCGGGATCTCGCTGTCCTTCGTGGCCCCGTTGCAGCCCTTTGTGGCCCCCTCTTTTGTTTCGTGGCCCCGTTGCAGTCCTTCGCGGCCCCTTCGCTGCCCCACGTGGCCACGTTGAAGCCCTTCGTGGCCTCCTCGCTGCCCTTCGCCGCCCCGTTGAAGCCCTTCGTGGCCCCCTCGCTTTGTTTCGTGGCCCCGTTGCAGCCCTTCGTGGCCCCCTCGCTGCACTTCGTGGCCCCGTCGCAGCCCTTCGTGGCCCCGTTGCAGCCCTTCGTGGCCCGCTCGCTGCCCTTCGTGGCCCCGTTGCATCCCTTCGTGGCCCCCTCGCTGCCCTTCGTGGCCCCATATATATATATATATATATATATATATATATATATATATATATATATATGCTCTTCGTGGCCCCCGCTCGTTCGCGCCCATGGTGGCCCCATATGCATGCCCTTCCTGGCCCCGCTATCGCCCTTCGTGGCCCCCTCGCTGTCCTACGTGGCCCCGTTGCTGCCCTCAGTGGCCCCGTCCTTGCCCTCCGCGGCCCAGTACACGCATGCCCTTCGTGGCCCCCGCTCGTTCGCGCCCGCTGTGGCCCCATGTGCATGCCCTTCGTGGGTCCGCTGTTGTCGTTTAAAGTTCGTGGCCCCCTCACTGTCCTACGTGGCCCACTTGCTACCCTCAGAGGCCCCATCGTTGCCTTCTGTGGCCCCGCACGCATTCCCTTCGTGTCCCCGCTGTCGCCCTTCGTGGCCTACTTCGTGTCCTTGTGGCCCTGCTGTCGTTCTCTCTCGCTTTCGCTTTCGCTCGTCGTCGTCGTCGTCGCCGTCGTCGTCGTGGTCGCCGTCGTCGTCGTCAACGTCGCCGTCGTCGTCGTCGTCGTCGCCGTGGTCGGTCCCCTGTCTGTCCTTTTTGGGGTCGGGTCGACGGTCCGCGGCCGCCCCGCCGATTAGCGCTGCCGCTGGCCAGGCCGACGGTCCGCGGCCGCCCCGCCGCTTGCCGGGGCCCGGCCTGCAGGGAAGAAATGTATACCCCCCAAAAGGGGCTCGATCGAAGACGAAGAGGGCGGGTATCGAGGTTTTGGAAATACGCGTTATTGAAGACTCGAGCAAGTAAAGGCAAACAATCTTAAAATGATTGTTGTTGTTGTTGCTGTTGTTGTTTGTTGTCGTCGTCCCACGACCCACCCGCGACCCGCCCCGCGACCCACCCGCGACCCACCCAGCGACCCACCCGCGACTCACCCGCGACCCATCCCGCGACCCACCCGCGACCCACCCGCGACCCACCCGCGACCCACCCGCCACCAACCCGCGACCCACCCGCGACACGGCCCGCGACCCACCCGCGACCCACCGTCGACCCACATGCGACCCAACCCGTGACCCACCCACAGTGCTCTAACAAAAATATCGGCGCCTGCGGCGGGCTCGTTTTACAGCTTGCGCGCCTGTGGCGGGCTTCTTCAAAGCCTCGCAGACTGCCGACGTATTCGCCGCCCCCTCACTCTTATCCGTAATTGCGGGGTGCTGCGGTATATCGATCGGTCTCACCATCTATTTCTTCGCGGACAACCACGGGCCAACCACGGGACAAAACCGCGGGATAACCACGGGCAGCCGTGGAACAACAACGGGACTGGACAACCACGGAGAACGACGGGAAAACCACGGAACCACGGGACAGCCACGGACAACCACGGGACAGCCGCGGGACAGCCGCTGGACAAACCCGGACAACCACAAGATAGCTGCGGGACAACCACGGCAGAACCACTGGAGAATCGCGGGACAGCCACGGGATAGCACGGGAACACCACGGGACAACGACATGGCAACCACGGGGAAAACACGGGACGGGACAGCCACAGAACAAACACGGGTCAATCACAGGAGAACCCTGGGACAACCACGGGACAACATGGGACAACCATGGGACCACTACGGGACAACTACGGGACTACCAAGGGACGACCGCGGGCACGCCCGGGCGAAGCCGGTCCGACTCAATTTGACCTGACATAGCTAGTGAAGGAACTCGCGCAACTTCGCCTCGCCCGTACGCGCGTTACGCACGACACGAACCGAAGCCCAAACCCATCTTTCCTGGTCGGGGGCCTCCTTGTCACTTCGGCCTCGACCCCCCCCCCAATCTCCAAATAGAGGAAATCAGAGGGCACATCTTCACGCCAGAGCCCCAGGGGGCAATCGGGGAAACGTAAATTCAAGTGATGCACCAGCTGGCAGCCCTGTTTGAAGGAGCAGATGAAACACGCGCTGCCACATCGAGAGTACTCTGGTTTGTTCATCAGGGCGGCTTCTGGCGAGGTCGTAGCCAGGAATCCACACACACACACACGCACACACACACACACACATCACACACAGATCGAGCCCGACAGACTTCCAATATGTGCTTCCAGTCCCCCTGATCCTGCCAAACGCAAGACAACGTTGGCAAAACTGGCTTCTTGGTGCGGTGGGCATGATGCCCCGCCCCTGACAGCGCGGTGCCGGAAAGGGCGAGGCAACGGCAGGGAAGTCACGGTGCGGGGATATATCCAGAACCGACGTCCTGGGCACCCCAGCAGGCGGTGGATATGGATCCATTTTGGCCCCAGAAGGCCCGAACCGATCCATGTCCACAACCTGCCAGCGTTCCCAGAGATCGTTTCACACGCCGCGCTGCGCGAAGCGCGATTGCCTTCGCGCTCTCGCGCGGCGCCCCCGGAGATGGGCAGCTCTCTGGCCTGGGACGCCCAGCACGATGCGCGGACCCCCATCGCACGCCTGCGGGTGACCTGCAGCGGACAGCTTCTGCAGCAGCGTGCCGCGGCGGCGGCCCCCTGCGGTACGCTGTTGCACGATGTGCCCTGCGAGCTGATAGCTGGAAAAAGCTCGGAGGGCTGGTGCTGTCGGAGACTGGGATGCATGGGCGGCTGGGGGTCGAGCCCCCCGAGCCCAGTCCCCGCCTGTTGGCGGTGGGCGCCCCCTTGCCTTTGGGTCATAACTCTGCTCTCTGGCGGCCGCTCGGGACGATTCTGGGACTCCGCGAACGCTCTCGGCGAGGACCAGCTGCTGGAAAGCACCTCGAGGCTGGAACACCGTCGAGGGCCGACGAACACGCCCGAAAACCGAAGACCTCCAACCTCGAGCCTCGAGACCTCGAACCTGGCGCCAGCGCCCCTGAGCTCAGCGCGCCAAGCCGAGAAGCGTGGTAGGCCAGACGCCATCGGCACACCGAGCAGACGCTCCCAGCCGCAAAGAGACACCACACGGGGGCCCTTCCGGGCCTGGGAGGAGCTCAACAAGTATACACCAAGCCGTCTGCCTGGTCGAGGAGCTCGGTGTGGAGACGCCCCAGCTCCCCTACCTGTGTGACGCTGGAGCGTCTATGCGTCGCCGAACTCTTTGGCTCCTTGGACGACCAAGCGATGTGATGTGTACGGAGCCTGTTTTTTGGGGGGGGGGATTCCGGCAAGTTTACTTGCATGGCGTTCGCCCCCCCCCCCCCCCCCTCGCCCCTCTTCAAGCGAATACTAGCGTGCAAGTGCCTTTCGACTTGCGTGATTTCCGCGCACCCCCCCCCGCCTTGCTTCAGGCTCAGCCCCCCCCCCCCGTCCATGCAAGCAAACTTGCCAGAGTCCGGAAAAAAACAGGCTCCATCGAGTCCCTCCGGAGGCCCCTACTCTTGAGGGCTGCTGGGCGCCGCGCCCCGTCGGACCTCCCGGCGGCGGGGCGGAGATTGGTGCGCGAAGCGTGCGGGCCCCGAGGGACACGGGCCCGGAAGCTCTTCGCCGCTCACGGCCTCCTCGGGCCCTCGCAGGCCGCGGGGCCGCCAGACACCGACCCGGCACGAGGAGGAGGAGGAGGAGGAGGAGGAGGAGGAGGAGGAGGAGGAGGAGGAGGAGGAGGAGGGGGAGGAGGAGGAGGAGGGGGAGGAGGAGGAGGAGGAGGAGGAGGAGGAGGAGGAGAGGAGGAGGAGGAGGAGGAGGAGGAGGGGGAGGGGAACGCCCTGGGGCTCCGGGCGCCGGCCGGGCCGAGGCCGGGCGGTCCGAGGGCCGGCTCGGGGCGCGGGCGGGCGCCGAGGTCTCCGGGCCCGGGGCCCCCGGTGGCCTCCCCCCAGCTCCTCGCCCCGAGTCGCCTTGCTGGACGGCCCCGCGGGCCCGTGCAGGGCCTCGGGGTAGGGGAACAAAAAGTGGCACAAGCAGAAAACCCCGGAGGTCCGCGCGGATTCCTCGGATCGGCGCTGGGGCCCCCGGGCGGCGCCTCCGGCGCCGCTCCTGGCGCGCTCGGCGCGCCAGGGATGAGGGGTCCAGCGCCGATCCGAGGAATCCGCGCGGACCTCCGAGTTTTTTTTTATGTTTTTGTTTCTGTGACTTGTTGTTCCCCTACTGGGAGGCCGAGGAGCCTCGGGCCCCGTCTGCCCTCTGCGGCGGCGGGGAGGGCGGCGGGGAGGGCGGCGGGGAGGGCGCCGCCTTCGGCGCGGCCAGGCGCACGGACGTGGCAGAGCGGGAGCGGGCGTGGTGGGGCCTCGGGCGGGCCGCGCCCCGCTGGCGCTCGACCGGCGAGGGTGGGGGGGGCGGGGGGAGGAGGAGGGCGAGGAGCGCGAGGAGAGCGAGGAGGGAGGGGGGGGAGGGGCGAGAAGGATCGGGGGGAGGGCGGAGAGGGATGGGAGGGGGAGGGGCACGGGGCGAGAGAGGAGGGGAGACGGAGGAGGGGCACGTGTTTTGCAATCATGATTTGGGCGTACTACTGCTCTTCAGTCTTCCATCCCCCTCCTGACTCCTCATGCTCCTCCTCCTCCTCATCATCATCCTCCTCGCCCTCCTCCTCCTCCTCCTCCTCGCCCTCGTCCCTCTCTTCCACGTCCTCCTGCTTCTCCTCCTCCTCCTCCTCCTCCTCCTCCTCCTCAACCCTCTCCTCCTCCCCCTGCTGCCTCCGTGCCACCAGCTCATCATGCTGCGTTTCGTTTCCATCCTCATTATCATTGCCCTCGTCCCTCATCGACCTCCTCATCTCATCCTCCTACTCTTCCACCTATCACCTCCCTCCCCCCGCCCTCTCATGCATTATGCTCCTCATCTTTGCCAACCCCGTCCTCCACCCCGTCTTCGTCCCTCTCCAAATACGATATCCCCCGTCCCTCTCTCAATGTTCCTTCTCCTCGTCCACATCCTTCTCCTCATCCTCATTCTGATCCTCATCCTCCAGGGGGGCACAGAGGTACCGATATCTATACCGCTACTTCCCGGACCTCTCCAGGAATGCGTTCTTACCACAATTTCGACGGCGGCCACGCTGGACCAGGACGCTGGGGACACGCTCCCGGGTGGCGGCATCCGAGAGAACGCGCGTTTCGTGGACGCTTGCCTGGGTGCTTGGGAAAGTCCCTCGACACGTCGGAACGCGCCCCCCCCCTCACCCAAAATAGTTGAAGCGCCCCGAAGCTCGGGAGGGGGAGGGGGGGGGGCAGACACCAGCCTCTCTGACTGGCCCCCCCTCCAATGGAGGGTGGTTCGAACAGGGGAAGGCCCCTCCCCCCCTGTCCGAGGGAAGGGATGGGAGGTTCGAACTGGGCCTCCCCCCACACCCCCTAACAGAATCCAATCAGTGCTTGATCACGCTCTAATGTAGTCCTACTGTAGCTGGATCCTACTTTACTGGCGTCCTAGTCGGGCTTGGTCCAACTCTACGTAATGCTGTCATACTATCGGCTGGTACCAGATCAATTTGAATCCTAAAGCGGCTCGAACCAGCTCTAACATAATCCTGCCATCGCTCAGTCCAACTCAAATAGCGCCCTAGTCGGGGTTGATCCAGCTCTTATAGAAACCCACCAAGCCGACCGCCCTTGAGACGATCAGGAAATTCGGGAGGGGAGGAACCAACGCCTCACTCAACCGTTTCACTGTTGAGCTCACCATCGATCTCACTGGATCGATCGCACTATCGATATCACTAGCGATCTCACAATCGATCTCTCTATCGATCTGACGATCCCTCTCACGATAGATATCACCAACGATCTCACCACTGATCGCACAATCGATCTCACCAATCGAGCTCACCAATCGATTACACTATCGATCTTATGATCGATCTGACAATCGATCTCACAATCGATCTCACTATCGATCTCCCTCGATCGATCTTACAAAAGATCTCAAAATCAAACGAACAACCGACCTCACAATCAATATCGACCCCTCTATTACCAACGATCTCACAATCGATCTCACCATCGATCTCATCATCCCTCGTACTACCGATCTCACAGTCGATCTCAGCATCGATCTGTCCATCAATCTCACGATTGATCTCACTATCGATTCCACAATCAGACTCACTATCGAACTATCGATCTCACTATCGATCCCAGTGAACCCCACTCACGATATCACTATCGATCTCACAATCGATCCCGCTATCGATCTCACAATCGATCTGACATTCCATCTCACAATCGATCTCACAATCGATCTCACTATCGACCTCACTATCGGATACTGCGCCACAGGACACCATCGGGACACCACGGAACACCACTGGACATCACGCGACACCACCGGGACACCACTCCGGGACCCAGCACCCGCCCGCCGAACGGGGGGGGGGTGCGGGCTTCTGTCCCGGCGGCGCCCTCTTTCCCCGCCCGCACAGGCACGGCACGAGCACGAGCACAAGCACGAAACCGATTTCCCGTTGGGTGGCTCTCCGTTCCACTTCGATCTCACCCCTGAACCTCAGACTAGAGCTGAATCCAGCTCCAATGAAATCCTACTTTCTAAGGCTCGATCCAGCTCCAGTGGAATTCTACTATGGCTAGGTCAAGCTCTAACTTCATCCTACCAGGACGCAATCCAGGTCTAATAGAATCTTACTAAGGCTCGATCCAGGTTTGATGGCATCCTCGTCGTCGTCGTCGTCGTCGTCGTCGTCGTCGTCGTCGTCGTCGACGTCGTCGTCGTCGTCGACGTCGCCGTCGTCGTCGACGACGTCGTCGTCGACGCTGCCCGACGGCGCCGCCAGCGCCAGCGCCGGCGCTCGCCGTCGTCGGTTGCCAGGCTGCCGCTGGAGAGGGCGGGGGGGGCGGGCGGGGGAGGGCGATTCGACCCCCCCCGTGCAATTCAGAGAGGGGGGCCGTTCGACCCCCCCCTTCCGAGCGTACACAGAACGCGCTCTTCCCGACAACCGAACCCGACCCTCACCAACCATCGATCCTCCTGAATAATGGGAAGCGGGGCACTGCACTGCACACTGCACAAGCCGTACGCCGTCCAGCGCGTGGGCGGGAAAAGTATGACTTCAAGCGTTCACTGCCAATGCGCCTGCTAAACAGGGCAGTTGGAGGAGGAGGAGGAGGAGGGGGTGGAGGAGGAGGAGGAGGGAGAGGGAGAGAGCAAGCAAATTCAGACACGTGCTCGACCTGCCTGAATGATTGATCGGCGAGGGTATGGGTTCGGATGTCGCCGCCGAGTGACCGTCGGATCTCGCACGGCTCCATCGTCGCCCCCCCGGCAGAAAAGGACGCCAGCCGCACACCCACACCGGTCATAGACAGACTCCTCCTGGGACCACGATCGGTGTATGCGCCCTCCTGGCCTGGGAAGACAAACTGAAGGGGCCCTGGGGCACACAAAAAAAATATACACAAATAAAAAGAGTCCCCATATTTTCCTATATTTTCTGGGTGTCTGTCTTCCCCCCCACTTCCAAAATTTTCCCATATTTTCCTGGGAGTCGACGATTCATTGTGTCTGTGTGTTTCTTTCCCTCCTACCAGACGGACGGACACCGTGCCTAGACGGCAAACCGTTTGCAGATCACATGCCACGCCAGCTTCTATTCAACAGCTGCAAACAGCGTTGGGCAAGAAGACATAAGAAGCGATCCGATCCTGGGCTCAGGATCGGACTGGCCAGGATCGGCGTGCGTAAGTGTGCGTGCGTGCGTGCGTGTGTGTGTGTGTGTATGTGTGCGCGTGTGTGTGTGTGTGTGTTTGTGTGCGTGTGCGTATGCGTGTGCGTGTGCGTGTGCGTGTGCGTGTGCGTGTGCGTGCGTGTGTGTGTGTGTGTGCGTGTGTGCGTGTGTGTGTGTGTGTGTGTGCGTGTGTGTGTGTGTGTGTGTGTGTGTGCGGGTGTGGTCGGTCGTGTATGTGTCTGTGTGCGAGTGGCGTTGTGTGTGCGTGTGTGTGTGTGTGTGGTGTGTCTGTGCGTGTCGTGTGCGTGTGCGTGTGCGTCTGTGTGCGTATGCGCCTGCGTGTGCGCGTGCGCGTGTGCGTGTGTGTGTGTGTGTGTGTGTGTGTCTGTGCGTAGTGCGTGTGCGCGGTGCGCAGTGGCAAAAGTGTGTGCGGTTGTGTGCGACGAGTGCGTGATTGTGTGTGTGTGTGTTTGTGT
>CAUYUJ010010192.1:0-25364 GCA_963575745.1 Prorocentrum cordatum
GCCCCAGTGGGGGTGTCCACATGCGGTTCCCCCACCCAGGGCAGCGTTTCGTAGCCCCAGAGGGAGCTCCACCGAAGGCCCCAGTGGGGCTGCCCTCATGCGGTTCCCCCACCCAGGGCAGCGTTTCGTAGCCGCAGAGGGAGCTCCACCGTAGGCCCCAGTGGGGGTGCCCGCATGCGGTTCCCCCACCCAGGGCAGCGTTTCGTGGCCCCACCACCGAAGGCCCCAGTGGGGCTGCCTGCATGCGGTTCCCCCACCCAGGGCAGCGTTTCGTAGCCCCATAGGGGGTGTTCGCATGCGTCTCCACTACCCAGAGGTAGCGCCGCCGAAAACGATATTCACACTTGCGGTATTCACAGTTGCATATGGTTGGGTCCTTCGCCAGCTAATTTTTGGGGGGGGGGGGGGGGGGGGTTGGACACACGATTTTGAAATCCTTCCGAAACCGATGGGTTTTGAAGGATTCCGGCATACGCGCGCGACGACGCGCGCGTCTGCAGTTCGTCTCGTTTTCTGCAAAGGATTCTCGCGACGGCACACGCGCAAGGGCGTTCGAGAGATTTCGACATGCGCGCGCGCGAAGCCCGTTTGGTAGCATTTTGTGAAAATCGTGAAAAGCCTATGGTTTCCTTAAGATTTCGCAAGAGCTCGCGCGTAAGCTTTTTTAGAAAGTCAGTGTTGCGAAACCATGTGTTTTTGTATGTTTTTTGGAAACTCGATTGCGAAATCCTTCCGGCACCGACGGTTTTTGGAGGATGTCGGCATGCGCGCGCGACGACGCGCGCGTGTGCATTTCGTTATATGTTTGCAAGGGATTGGTGAACAAGTGTTATGTTAGAGCAAAAGATGTCCCCGCGTATCGTTTCTTCAAGGGAACCTCAGGGGGGGCGATCCCGGCCCCTCTGGGATAGTGCAGATTCATATTTAGGATGGGCATGTGGTCAGAACCATATATGATTTACATACCCGAAAGGGGGGGCGGATAACGCCGGGCGGGGAGGTAGAGTCTAGCGATCTATGTTGTGCTGCATGTGTGTGCAATAACTATATATATATATACATATATATATATATATATGTATGTGTGTGTATGGTGCTGTCTATGTTGTGCAAAACATATGCGGTCCAGTACACGTCGTGCAATATATGCGGTGCAGTCTATGTGGTGCAGTTCGCTTGCCGAACTGGAAGTTGTCAACTGCACTGCTCGCGCAATCATCCTACCCACCCACCCGCAACTTGGTTTGCAAAACCCGTGCGGGAGCGATTGCGATGAGTGCTGGGTGTTGGCTGGTGCACCTCTGCGGCCGCTCTAGCCCGCGCATGCTCGCGCGCGCAGCAGCCAGCTAGCCTGGCACGACGGACGCGAACGCGGTGGCGCTGACCGCTCGGCACATCCCAGTGGGCACTTCAGTGCGAGTCGGCGACTTGGGTGGACGTGGTATCATGGCAACGTCGACGATGGTAGACACGATGATGATAGTAGCGATGTCGGTGGCGATGCTGACAGCGACGATGGGGCAGCCATTGGCGGCGCCGATGCTGATCACGCCGACAACGATGACGGCGCGTTTTTGCGTCGGTGATGAAGGTTTTGGAAGGAAGTCGACATGCGCGCGCGGCAGACGCGCGAGAGTGGCTCGCATGGTATTACGTGACGCGGATCGTGCCACCCCAGCACGCGCGCAAGGGCGTTCGAACGATGTCGACATGCGCGCGCGAAGCCTGTTTGGTAGCATGTTACGGAAACGTTGAAAACGCATGGTTTTCTGAAAATGTCGCAAGAGCGTGCGCGGTCGCTTTTGTTGGGAATCCGCGTTGCGAAACTTTGTTTTGCATGAAAGAACGAAAGTTAATTGGACACTCGATTTTGAAATCCTTCCGAAACCGAAGGTTTGAAGGACTTCAGCGTGCGCGCGCGACGACGCGCGCGTGTGCACTTCGTCCTTTTTTTCGCCAGGGATTATTGGAAACTTGTGGTTTTTGATAAACGAGTGCGCGCGCATAGAATTTTTTTTGCATGGGAACCGAGGGGGGCCGATACCGGCCTGGCTGGGATAGTATAGACTCACAGGTCTGATGGACATTGGGTCAGAATCAGATGTGTTTTGCATGGGTTCCTGGGGTATCGATAAGTCCGGGGGGGGAGGGGGGTAGAACTGTTTCCTTTTAGCAAGGAGAATCGATGTGGTGCAGTTCACTTTGGCTGTCTTGAAGCTGTCCCCTCCACTGCTCGTGCAAACATCCCACCCTCCCACCCGCAATTTGGTCGCAAGACTTTTTTAGACCGTGGCAGCGGGTACCAAATGGCACTTGGCAACGACAGCGACGCCGACGACGACAACGACAACGACCACGACGACTACGCCGACGACGACTACGACGACACCGACGACGTCTCCGACGCCGCCGACGACGACGACGACGCCGACGACGACGACGACAACGACGACGACGACGACGGCGACGCCGACGCCGGCGACGACTACGACTATGACGACGCTGACGACGACGGCGGCGACGACGACGCCGATGACGAGGACGACGACGACGCCGACGACGACGACGCAGACGACGACGACGCCGACGACGACGACGAAGACGACGAAGACGACGACGACGACGCCGACGCCGACAACGACGACGACGAGGGAGGAAGGAGGACGACGACGGCGACAACGACGACAACGACGAGGGAGGAGGAAGGACGGCGACGACGCGAACGACGAAGAAGGAGGGAGAAGGCGACGCCGACGACGACAACGACGAGGGAGGAGGGAAGACGACGACGACGACGACGACGACGTCGACGACGGTGACGGAATAGGAGGGACGACGACGAGACGCCGACGACGGACGACGACGACGAGGGAGGAGGAAGGACGACCACGGCGACATCGACGACGGAAACGACGACGACGCCAAAGAGGACGACGACGCCGACGACGAGGAAAGACAGAGGACGACGACTGCGACGACGACGACGACGACGAGGGAGGAGGGGGGACGGCGACGACGACGACGACGACGACGACTCCGACGATGCAAGAGCGCGCGCGCGCACCCGTTTGTTGAAAATCCGCGTTGCGAAACCGTGCGCTTTTATATGTTTTTGGGGCACTTGATTTTGAAATCCCTCCGGAACCGAAGGTTTTTGAAGGATTTCGGCATGCGCGCGACGACGCGCGCGCGTGCATTTCGTCTCTTTCTTTACAGAAGATTCTCGCGACGGCACGCGCGCAAGCGCGATCGAACGATTTCGACATGCGCGCGCGAAACCCGTTTGGTAGGATGTGTTGAGCAACTTGAAAACCTATGGTTTCTTTAAGATTTCGCCAGAGCGCGCGAGCAAGCTTGTTTCGGACATCAGTGTTGCAAAACCCTGTGTGTTGGTATATTTTTTGGAAGCTCGATTTTGAAATCCTTCCGAAACCCAAGGTTTTTGAAGGATTTCGGCATGCGCGCGCGACGACGCGCGCGTGCGCACTTCGTCCCATGTTGTTGCAAGGGATACCTGACAATTTGTGATTGTTGATAAACGAGTGCGCGCATTATAAGTCTTTGCAGGAGATGGCGGGGGGGGGACGAGACGATACCCGCCTGGCTGGGGTAGTATGAAGTCATATTTCGGATTGACGACGGGGCAGAGTCATATGTACATTGCAATACGACAAGGTGTACCTTTAACTCCGGGGGGTGGAGTCTATTCTTCTTGCAGAAAGGAGAATTCACTTTGACTGTCTTAAAGTTGTCCTCTCCACTGCTCGTGCCAACATCCCACCCTCCCACCCGCGACTTGGTCGCAAGGCTTCTTAAGACCGTTACGGTGGGTACCGAATGGCACTTGGCAACGACAGCGACGCCGACGACGACAGCGTCAATGACGACGACGACGACGCCGACGACGACGACGACGACGACTACGACTACGACACCGCCGACGTCTCCGACGACGACGACGACGACGACGACGACGACGACGACGACGGCGACACCGACGACTACGGCGACGGCCACGACTACGACGCCGACGCCGACGACGACGCCGACGACGATGACGACGCCGACGGCGACGAGGACGACGACGACGACGACGCCGACGACGATGACGACGAAGACAACGACGACGACGTCGCCAACGAAGACGACGCTGACGATGAGGGAGGAGGGAGGACGACGACGGCGACAACGGTGACAATGACGAGGGAGGAGGGAGGACGGCGACGACGTGAACGACGAAGAAGGAGGGAGGACGGCGACGCCGACGACGACAACGACGAGGGAGGAGGGAAGACGACGACGACGACGCCGACGACGACGACGACGACGGCGACGAAATAAGAGGAACGACGACGAGACACCGACGACGGACGACGACGACGACGAGGGAGGAGGAAGGACGACCACGGCGACAACGACGACGGAAACGACGACGACGCCAAAGAGGACGACGACGACGACGATGAGGAAAGACATAGGACGACTACTGCGACGACGACGACGAGGATTTGGATTGCGCTCTGATTCGCCGAGGACACGGTCAGCTTAGCGCGGCATTCACTAGCTGCTGGCAGAAACACGCGGTATCTAGCAGCACGTGCGCCAAGGTGTGAATGTTCCGCCCGACCATACCCATGCCCCCCCACCCATCACGTCATACAGCGCACACGACTCAATGCAACGCTGCAGGATAATGGAAGAGACAAGAGGAGGCAGATCAAGTAGGGGAGCAAGTGGGATTGCCTGCGAGGGGCCTGCGACGAGGGAGGGGGGAGGACGGCGACGACGACGACGACGCAAGAGCGCGTGCGCACGCTTTTGTTGAAAACCTGTGCTGCAAAACAATGTGTTTGTTTTCTTTTTTTCTGGCGATGTTGTATGTGTTGTCGAAAATCCGTGTTGCAATCGGCGCCGACGCCGATCACGCCGACGACGTTGACGACGTCTTTGCGTCGGTGATGAATGTTTCGAGAGGCATTTGAAATTCGCGCGCGGCAGACGCGCGAGAGTGGCTCGCATGATATTATTTGGCACGGATCGTGCCACCTCAGCACACGCGCAAGGGCGTCGGACGATTTCGACATGCGCGCGCGAAGCCAATTTGGTTGCATGTTATGAACATGTTGAACAACTTGTGGGTTTCTCAAAAATTCGCGAGAGCGCGCGCACGCTGTTGTTGAATATCCGTGTTGCGAAACCATGTATTTTTGTATGGTTTTTTGGACAGTCGATTTTGAAACCTATCCGGCACCGAAGGTTTTTGAAGGATTTTGGCATGCGCGCGCGCGACGACGCGAGCGCGTGAACTTCGTCTTCCATTTGTTGCAGAGGATTCCCGCGACGGCACGCGCGCAAGGGCAACACTGGCGCGCGCGAAGCTCGTTTGGTAGTATTATCTGACAATCTAGAAAAAAAGGCATGGTCTTCTCGAGAATTCGCAAGAGCGCGCGCGCATGTTTTTTGCTGTAAAAATCAGCGCTGCGAAGCCTTATGTTGTTTAGTTGTTTGCTTGGACACTCGATTTTGAAATCCTTGCCACAACTAGGGTTGTGAACGGATTTGGGCATGCGCGCTCGACGACGCGCGCGTGCGCATTTCGTCATATTCTGTACAGAGGGATTTTTGGAAACTTGTGATTGTTGATGAGCGAGTGTGCGCGCATATGATTTTGCTGAGAATGGCGGGGGGCTGGCTGGGATAGTATGAGTTCACAGGTAGGATGGACATTGGGTCAGAGTCCTATGCGTTTTGCATCGGACCCCGCGGGGTCGTTTCATTTTTGGGGAGGACCTATTTCCTTTTTTAGAAAAGGGAATTAATTCATCAATGCCCAACTTGAAGTTGTCCACTCCACTGCTCGCGCAAGCATCCCACCCCCCACCCGCAACTTGGTTTGCAAACCCCATGCGGCGGCGATTGCGATGAGTGCTCGGCGCTGGCTGGTGCATCCCCGCGGCCGCGACAGCCCGCGCATGTGCGCGCGCAGCGGCCAGCTACTCTGGCGCGACCGACGCAGCCGCGGTGGCGCTGACCGCTGGGCACATTCCAGCGGGCATGTCATTGCGAGTCGGCAATTTGGGCGGGCGCGGTATCATGGCAACATCGACAACGGTACACACGATGATGGTAGTAGCGATGAGGTGACGATGCTGACAGCGACGACGGCACGGCCGCGCGGATGCTGATCACGCCGGCGACGATGACGGCGTCTTCGCGTCGGTGATGCAAATGTTTGGAAAGAGCTCGACATGCGCGCGCGGCCGACGCGCGAGAGTGGCCCGCATGGTTGGTATCATTTGACACGGATCGTGCCCCCCCCAGCACGCGCGCGAGGGCGTGCGGATGATGTTGGCATGCGGCGCCAGAGGCCCGTTGAACAGAATTCTGTCACAATGTTGAACAACCTATGGATTTCTTACGAATGCGCAAGGGCGCGCGCGCAAGTTTTGTTTCAAAACTGCTGTTGCGAAACCTTATCTTTTTACATGTTTTGACATTCAGTTTTGAAATCCTTCCCACAACGAAGGTTTTTGAAGGATTTCGGCATGCGCACGCGACGACGCGCGCGCGTGTGCACTTCGTTCCATGTGTTGCTGTGTTGCAGAGGATTTTCGCCACGGCGCGCGCGCAAAGGCGTTCGAAGCATTGCGACATGCGCGCGCGAAGCCCGTTTGGTAACATTTTTTGAACATGTTGAAAACCTACGCTTTCTGTTGTAATCGCAAGAGCGCGCATGCTTGTTTTGAAAACCGTGTTGCGAAACCACGTGTTTTATATGTTTTTTTGGGCAGCCGATTTTAAATCCTTCCGAAACCACGCGTTTTTTAATAGGATTTCGGCGTGCGCGCGCGACGACGCGCGCGCGCGCGTGTGTGTGTGTGTGTGTGTGTGTGTGTGTGTGTGCACTTCGTTTACTTTGTTGACATTTTTTGGTAAAGGGTTCATGCGAACTTACGATGTTTGATAAACGAGTGTGCGCGCACATTTTTTTGGGGGAAGAGGATGGCGGGGGGGGGTCGATATTGGCTGGGTTGGGATGGTACGAACTCATATTTATGATGGACGATGGGGCAGAATCATGTGCAAATTGCAACACAAAATGGTGTACTGATAAACCCGGGGGAGGGATCCTAATTGTTTTTCCGGCGGGAAAACTATATGCGAGGCGGCGGCTCGGCGCTGTCATCGGCGACGGGCCGGCGACGGCGACAACATAGCCGCCAGACCGACGCCCAGGCCCAGACGATGGCTAGCGACGAGGCGACGACCGGGCGGCGACGGCGACAACATAGCCGCCAGATTGACGCACAGGCCCAGACGATGGTCGGCGACGAGGAGGCGACGGGGGCGGCGACGGCGACAACATAGCCGCCAGGCTGACACACACAGTCCAGACGTTTGCCAGCGACGAGGCGGCGACATGGTGGCGACGGCGACAACATAGGTGCCAGACCGACGCACAGTCCAGACGCTGGCCGGCGACGAGGCGGCGACGGGGCGGCGACGGCGACAACACAGCCGCCAGACCGACGCACAGCCAGACGATGGCTGGAGACGAGTCGGCGACGGGGTGGTGACGGCGTCAGCATAGCCGCTAGACCGGCACACAGGCCGCCCAGTTTTCTATAGGACAACAAGTAAGAATGCTGAAGAAGAAGCATTGTTTGGGGAATGTGTGTGTGCGTGTGTATACAGATACACAAATGTGTGTATACATTTCTAAGTCTTATAAGTATCTATCTATATATATATAGATTGATTATATATATAGAGAGAGACAGAGACAGAGAGAGAGAGAGAAAGAGCGAGAGAGCGAGAGAGAGAGAGAACAACAAAGAGAAAGGAGAGAGAGAGAGAGAAGGACAAAACAGTAATAAGCCTGTCGAAGGACCCAACCCAACAAAGCTATTTTAAACCTGTCTTCATCTGCTGCGCGCCGCGGAGCAATGCTGATAAGGGGACTGCAGAGCAAGCGCGCAGAGGTGCGCTGAACCTCCTGCGAGGCACGATCCGCGTGAGGGGCCCCCGATGGGCGGGAAGGCGGCACCAGAACGCACCCACTGGGGCCATGGGCGGAGCTCTCTCTGAGAGGCGCGACGCGTGTGAATGCTGTACCGAAATGAGCAGGGCAGCGGATGGCGGCGGGATGCAAGCGCACTCGCTGGGGCCATGGTGGAGTTCCCTGCGGAACACGAGGAGTGTGATGGGTGTGCCGACGTGTGCGAGGGGCGGCGTGCGGACGCACCTAGTGGAAGCCGTGGGCGGAGGTGGCATGCGGACGCACCGAGTGGGGCCACAGATGGAGGTCCCCGTGGGGCACGAGGCGTGTGATGGGTGTGTCGACGCGGGCGAGGGGTGGCATGCTGACGCACCAGTAGGGCCGCAGCGCGGCATGCGCACGCACACACTGGGGCCGGAGGTGGGGCTCCTTGGAGAGGTACGGAACGTGTGAGGGGTGTGCCGGAATCGGCGAGGTGTGGCATGCCGACGCACGCATTGAGGCCGTGTGTCGAGCTCCCTGTTGGGCACGGAACGTCTGATTGATGTGCCGAAATGATCCGAAATGTGCGAGAGGAAGCGGTCGGATGCACCCACGGGGGCATGGGAGCCCTCGTCGCCCCTGCTGGGCGCAGCTAGGACAATGGGCCAGGATGGACTCCGAGCGGGTCAGGGGACCCGCTCTGAGCGGATTTAGCACGGCGGGGCGTGCTTCGTCTCAATACAGTCGGACCAAGGTACAATATCGAGGTCGGTTCGGGGAGGGTACCTTGATGCTCTTCGTGTTTGTTGGATGTTCTTCTGCACCCAGGGGAGGGTATCCTTGGATGTTCTGGGTGATTTGGCCGGCGGAGGGTCTCGTGTCATTGAGGGATGTTCTTTTGTCCTATAGGTTCGATGGTCTTCTTTCCTATTTGTTTATGCTTATTCATTCATAGTCCTTCTGCCTTTCTTCCTTCCCGCCGTGCTGAGCAGAATGGCCCCTGCTCGTTGTTCGCTGCGGCACGCATCCTCGCCCACCTTGAAAGGATGCTGGCGGGGGGGATCGGATGATCCAAGCAGGTCTGACGCTGGATGCGCGTGCGCTCTTTCGGGACGTGGTCCTCGTCGCGGTCCTCCTTGCTCCTCCCTCTGCCCCCTCCCCCCTGCCCCTCGCCCTGCCCCCCAGCCGGGAGTCAGGCAGGCCCAGGATGGGGATGTCTCGCTCCGGAGCTCTCCGTGGGCGCCCTCGCAGGGTTCCAAGGGTGCTCCAAGAGCGGCCGCGGCGCCCCCCCCACACGAATCTTCCAGACCCGCCGGGCCTCGGAGATGGTTTCCGAGCTGTCCTCCGGGGGTGTCATCGTCCTGCCTTCTCCCCGCGGAGGGGAGGGCATGATGCCCATGCAGCCCATGATGGTGCCCATGATGTCCTCGATGTCCATGATGCCGATGGGCATGGGCATGGGCGGCATGGGTGCCCGCCCCCCTCTCGAGTCTGCGCCCTTCCAAGTGCCTTTAGTTCCAGAGCTCCAGAAGGGGGTCAGAGTAGATGGGGTCGGGGGATCGCGCCGCATCGTCGATGCATCGGCGATGCGCCGCGATCCCCCGAGCCCATCAACTCGGATCCTCTTTGGGAAGAATCAGCTGAGACAACGCATGTTTCTCATTGTGCTCACGAGGGCGTGGAGGAGGAGGGGGTATGACAATTCGCGTATCGACTGCGTCTGGTCCATTCTGCTTTCTCGTGGTATGCCGCGAGCCCTTCCTGCTTCAGCATGTCAATACGTGAAGCCGTCTGCTCGTGCCGCGCCGGCCAAATTTGCTTCTGAAATCGCCCGAGCGAGCGGAGCAAACCAGACGACTGCAGCACAAGGGCTAAATACACTCGCCGAGAGGAGCGCTACAGCAGATATCCAACGACACACGGTGGGGGCATTGGTTAAGGAATGTGCCCAGGAGACTTCAGACCCTGGAGGATTCCTTAGCTGATGAGCGCGGTGGCGATACCCTGGCCGATACACAATTGGAGTTCCTGGTTTCATTATCAAATGCCTCCACCAAGGATTCTTATTCGATGCTTCCTGATTCAATGCTTCCTTATTGGACCCCGGATCCCTTATCCAAGGCTTCCTCATTCAGTGCCTCCGCCGCAATATTTCAAGGCGCGGCCTCAAAGGTCCCGAGCTTTTCCCCGTGGCAGCCAGCTGTCGCGGAGCCCGATGGCGGCCCCCGGAGGCCAGGGGACACGCCGCTATTGGGGAACAAAAACGTGTGGTCGGAGGTCTGGGCTTGTGGTTGGCGACCGCGAGGGGGGGCGGTCTCCTGAGTGAGGTCGTCATCCGCTACCACTACCACCTCCACCTCCTCCTCGTGATTCCCCTCCTCCTCCTGCTCCTCCTCCTCCTCATCATCATCATCATCATCATAATCATCAGCATCATCATCAGCAGCATCATCATCTTCATCATCATCCTCATGATCATGATCATGATCATCATCACCACCAACATCATCATGATCACCATCAGCACTATCATCCTCATCATCCTCATCATGATCATCATAACCATCATCATCAATCGCCGTCACTATCATCATCACCATCATCGTCATCACCACCACCATCATCATAACCATAATCGTCATCATAATCATCATCAGCAACGTCATCATCATCATCATCATCATCATCATCATCATCATCATCATCACCATCAACATCACCATCAACATCACCATCACCATCACCATCACCATCACCATCACCACTCATCATCGTCAACATCAGAATGTCCATGATCATCATCACCATTATCATCACCATCGCCATCACCACCCATCCTCGTCGCCATCAGCATCATCACTACCTATCATCGTCATCATCACTACTCATCATCGTCATCCTCATCAGCATCATCCTCTTTATCCTGACCATCCCCATCCTCATCCTCGCCCCCATCCTCGCCCTCGCGTGGTCGGAGATCTGGGCCCGGGGCCGGCGGAGCAGGCACCTCTCAGACTGCGGCCGCACGGCCCTGCGGCAGCGGCCCCGCCGGCCACCCGCAGGGGGCACAAGAGGCAACCCGCCGCGCCTCGCGGGCCTCCGCGCGGGGAGGCTGCCGCCCTCCAGAGGGGCGACGCGAGTGCGCGAGGATCGGCTGCCCGTCGGTCATCGACAGTAGACATGTCGCGATTCCCAGAACCCAGTCTACTACAAGTGCCCTGCTTCAAGAGCCGATCTGCTTTTGCTGCGCGTTGTTGCTCCTTGGGCGGGCCCGAACCCAATCTGCTTCATCCGCCTTCCTGCTTTATGTTTGTATCTGCCTCTTCCGACCGATGGGTAAGCTGCGACCCTGTCGCTGGAGTGGCTTCTGGTGCGGGCCCGCACTCGAAGAACGAAACGCGGCGTAGACGTACACTTTTTCGGTGCTCCGCGCAGAACTCTCGAATCTGCGCTGGGCCCACTAGCGGCGCCTGAGGCGCCGCATTGTCAGGGCACGAAGCAGTAAAACACTACCCGTGCCTTAAAGGACAGCAGTGACAATCCTCCTCCTCCTCCTCCTCCTCCTCCTCCTCCTCCTCCTCCTCCTCCTCCTCCTCCTCCTCCTCCTCCTCCCCCCTCCCTCCTTCTCCCCCCTCCCTCCTTCTCCCCCTCCACCTCCTGGGAGGGTGGGGCTGGGAGGAATGAGGAGATCCTTACCCATACCGTATACGCGGTCGAAAGCATCGCGCCTTGCATCCGAATGCCATTGCTCAGACCCATCATCCTCCCCACCCCTTCCTCCCAACACGATGCTTGTTCTCCTCAGGTGTGCTTTTCGCCCCCAGAGGAGGGCGCCTTCCCCCGGTTTTTTGGGGGGTCTCCTCGCCTGCGGCATGCACCCCGAGCGGCTGCGCTTCCCGCGCGGGGGGCACCCGCGCAGAAGCGCCCCGTGTCCGCGGGGCCGCGGCTATATCGAGCCCGGCCCGCGAGGCCGCGGACACCGATGTGCTTGTCGCCCCTGAGATGGCGGATGATGATGATGATGATGATGATGATGATGATGATGATGATGATGATGATGATGATGATGATGATGATGATGATGATGATCATGATGATCATGATGATGATGATGATGGTGATGGTGATGATGCTGATGCTGATGATGATGATGATGCTGATGCTGATGCTGATGCTGATGCTGATGCTGATGCTGACGATGATGACGATGATGACGATGATGACGATGATGACGATGATGATGATGATGATGCTGATGATGATGATGACGACGATGATGATGATGCCGATGCCGATGATGATGATGATGATGATGATGATGATGATGATGATGATGATGATGATGATGATGCTGCTGCTGCTGCTGCTGATGATGATTATGATGATGATAATGGTGATGATGCTGCTGCTGCTGCTGCTGATGATGATGATGATGATGATGATGCTGATGCTGATGCTGATGCTGATGCTGATGCTGATGCTGATGCTGCTGATGATGATGATGATGAGGAGGAGGAGGAGGACACCCCTCGGGTTTCAAGAGACGGGGGGTCAGTTCCAAGGGGTGGGAGGGGGATAGGAATCCTCCTCCTCCTCCTCCTCCTCCCCCTCCTCCTCCTCCTCCTTCTCCTCCTCCTCCCCCTCCTCCTCCTCCTCCTCCTCCTCCTCCTCCTCCTCCTCCTCCTCCTCCTCCTCCCTTTCCTGACTCCTCCTCCTGCTGAACGAAGGGGGTGAGATAGGGAAAGGGCAGCCTGAGTCAGGGCGCCAGATCCCGCAGGTTCTTGCAGGATCCTGCAGGGCCAGGAGTGCACTGACCCCGGCTCGAGTGCAGGATCCTGCAGAAGCCTGCAGGATCTTGCAGGGCCTGACTGACCCGGGTCTGGATTGACTAGGGGGGTCAGCAGATCCCCGCACTCGGTGGTACGTAGAGGAAGGGTTGTCCCAATGTAGGGGGTCTCTCTCTATGTCTATATCGGAGGTGAGGGGGTGAGATCGAAGTGGAATGGAGAGCCCCCCTACCGGGAAATCGGTTTCGGTTTCGTGTTCGTGCGTGCCGTGCGTGCGGGCGAGGCGAAGCTGCGTTGGCGGGCGAGAAGAAAGTCTCCTGTGGCTGAGGCGCGGCCGGACCAAATGATTCCCTTCCGGCGACCGGTGGCGCGCGGTGTCCCGCCAGTGTCCCGCTGTGGCTGAGGCGCGGCCGGACCAAATGATTCCCTTCTGGCGTCCAGTGGCGCGCGGTGTCCCGCCGGTGTCCCGCCGGTGTCCCGTCGGTGTCCCGATGATGACGGTGATGATGATGTCGATGATGCTGGTGATGATGATGATGATGATGATGATGATGATGATGATGATGATGATGATGATGATGATGATGATGATGATGGTGATGGTGATGGTGATGGTGATGGTGATGGTGATGGTGGTGATGTTGATGGTGTCCTGATGATGATGATGCTGATAATGATGTTGATGATGATGGTGATGGTGGTGATGATGATGGTGTCCCGATGATGATGATGATGATGTTGATGATGTTGCTGATGATGCTGATGGTGTCATGATGATGCTGTTGATGATCCTGGCGATGTTAATGATGCTGATGAGATGATGATGATGACGATGATGATGATGATGAGATGATGATGATGGTGATGATGATGATGATGTTGTTGTCCCGATGATGATGGTGATGATGAGGTTGATGATAATGCTGTTGATGATGATGGTGATGATGATGGTGCCCCGATGATGATAATGATGATGATGATGTTGATGGTGATGTTGATCATGATGATGATGATGACGATGATCCCGATGATGATCAGGATGGTGATGACAAGGATGATGATGAGGCGATAATGCTGATGTTGATGATGGTGCCCGATGATGGTGATGATGGTGTTGATATTGATGATGATGATGATGTCCCGATGATGATGATGATGATGATGGTGTCCCGATGATAATGATGATGATGTTGCTGATGATGATGGTGTTTCGATGATGATGATGCTGCTGATGCTGGTCATGATGATGAGATGATGATGATGATGAGGATGATGGTGGTGTTCCGATGATGATGATGCTGGTGTCCCGATGATGATGTTGATGATGATGGTGACAATGATGGTGCCCCGATGATGATGCTGGTGATGATGATGATTGCGATGAGGTGATGATGATGATGATGGTGTCCCGATGATGAGATGATGTTGATGACGTTGATGACGATGGTGATGATTCTGATGATGACGTTGATTGTGAGATCGATTGTGATATCGGTAGTGAGATCGACAGTGATATCGAATGTGAGATCGATTGTGAGATCGATAGTGCGATCGATTGTGAGATCGATAGTCAGATCGATTGTGAGATTGATCGAATGAAATAGATCGAGTGAGATCGATTGTGAGATCGATCGAGTGAGATCGATCGAGTGAGACCGATAGTGAGATCGATGATGAGATCGATAGTGAGACCGATCGAATGAGACGTTGGTTCCTCCCCCCCCGAACCTCCTTATCACCCGAAGGGTGGTCGTATAGGTATATATATATATATATATGTATCTACATACACCGACGTTTTGTCAGGCACTGCATGGAAAGTTGCACAGGGAAGCGGATCTTGGTGTATACGGGATCCTGGTGTATACATGTTTCGCTGTTTCCCCTGGAAGCGGAAACCAGAAGTATACACCACACTACCCCGATGTCGTTCCCGACCTTCAAAAAAGTCTTGGGATTGAATCGTGACCCGCCACTGGTCATGTATATGCTCCAGTTTCCGGCAAGGCGGGGCTAGGGAGCGAACCCAGCCGGATGCTCACGCTTCCTCTTTCCAGGGGCCGTGGAGACTCCAACCCCGCCCCTGCCCCCATGAACCTGACCTTTTACGCCCCCTCGACCTGCGCAGGCGCCGGCATGGGCATGGGCATGGGCGGCATGGGCATGTGCGGCATGGGCATGGGCGGTATGGGCATGGGCGGCATGGGCATGTGCGGCATGGGCATGCAGCCCATGATGGCCATGGCGGCGATGGCAGGCGCGCGCCGTTCGCGCCCAGACTGACGTGACTCGGTCGTCGGAGGGGTCCGGGCGGGGGCCTCCCCGCGCCGGCCCCTGTGGAGTTCCCTGCAGTGGGCGAGCTCCACAGCAGCCGGCCTGGCCAGATCGGAGCGGCGGGGGGAGGCGGGAGCCGAGGCGGAGCGGCGGCGGCGCGAGGAGGAGGAGGAGGAGGAGGAGGAGGAGGAGGAGGAGGAGGAGGAGGAGGAGGAGGAGGAGGAGGAGGAGGAGGAGGAGGAGGAGGAGGAGGAGGAGGAGGAGGAGGAGGAGGAGGAGGAGGAGGAGGAGGAGGAGGAGGAGGCGGAGGAGGAGGAGGAGGAGGCGGAGGAGGCGGAGGCAGAGGCGGCGGAGGAGGCGGAGGAGGTGGAGGAGGGGAGGAGGGGTCCGGCCAGATCGGATCGGCCCGCCTCCATCAGTGCAGGGCGCGGTCTTGCCAGAGCCAAGGTCCGCGGTCCCCGCGGGAGCACGGGAGGGCGCGTGGAGCCCAGTCGTGCGCGGCCCGAGCCTCCGCCTCTGATGGCCTCCCCCCAGGGGATCGGAAGCAGCCGCTGCGGAGGTCGCACCTTCATCTCGGGGGAAAGGACGTCCACGGTTATGATGTTCCCACCTACTTTAACCTTGGCCACCAGAAAGAACTTCGAGCACCAGAAGAAAGTACTGAAACTCGAAGGTTTTCACGTGCCGGGCCCTGGGAGGCACTCGTCCGACACTGTTTCGACACTGTCTCGACACTTTTCCGGGTGCTCGAAACTATTTATGGGATGTACTCCTTAAGTACGATGGGAGCAACATAAGTCCAGGGTGGAGGATGAAAGCCTCCATGGTGGAGGCATGGCCTCTCCTCTGGACGTTTCTGATCCCCTAGGGGATCGTCCCGCGGCCTCGGATCGGATCGGGTCCTGTAGGCCACCAGCCTTCAGTGCGAGGATGCCCAGGCTAGTCGTCCTGCTCCCATGGGGGCGCGGCGCGAGGTCGCGAGGATGGCCGTGTTCGCGCGGCGCGAGGTGCGAGGCTCGTTCGAAGAAGGAGAGGAGGAAACCACACGAGCATGGACTTTTAGAAGTCCGCGCGGGTTGCTCAGATCTGCGCTGGATCCACCTGGCGCGCACCGCGCTCCAGGGAGGGGGCCCCAGCGCCGATCCAAGACTTCCGCGCGAACCTTTGCAAGGTGATGCTTGCGCAACTGCGTATTCCTCGGGGACAAGACGCTGGAACAAGGAACACTTGGGGCTCGAAAGCGGCTCGCTGTTCCCCGTGTCCCTCCAGGGCTCCTCCTCCGGCTCCCCTCCTGCACCCGTGGTGCTCTCGGGGCCAGCAGGAGGGCTCGCTCCTCGTTCGGCGCCCCTTGTGGCAGCAGCTTGGCTTGGAGGGATCGGATCAGCCTGCCTGCCCCCCCAATCAGGGTTAAGTCGGGCATGTCCCTCCTCAGGAGGAGTATCCAAAAATAGTAATAAAAAAGAGAAACAATATGGGGACGATTTGTCCTTTTATTTTTTCGACTATGTTTGAACATGTTTGAATATGCTTGATTTTTCGCCTCAAATCCGCCTGTGGGGGGACATGCCCGGCCTAAAATCAGGGCCAGGGCGCGCGGTCTTGCCAGAGCCAAGGTTCGCGGAAACCCCGTGGCAGCGAGGGCGCGGCGCGTGGGGCCCAGTCGTGCGCGCCCCGAGCCTGCGCCTCCGATGGCGTGCTCGCTGCTGCTGCTGCTGCTGCTGCTGCTGCTGCTCCTCCTCCTCCTCCTCCTCCTCCTCCTCCTCCTCCTCCTCCTCCTCCTCTGCTCCCCCGGGCTCAGCTCACGGAGACGCGCAATCGCCTGGTAGGTTGTGGAGGTAATTCGTGACGCGTTCACACGCAGAGGCAGCCTCCGAGTCAGACGATCTTGGCCGGGAGGCTCCCACCTAGCTCTGGAGCACCATCGTGCGGCCTGCGCTGGATGGGGAGATGTATACGTGAGCGCTCCGTGTCAGCTCTCAGAGAGTCTTAGCTTTCTGTTGCAGATCTGCCTCGGTCCCAGGCGTGAGGGAGCAGGGGGTCCAGTGGCGCCAGGAAGTCCGACCACGGGTTTTTGAACCGCGGGTGCGTTCAGGCCAGCAGTCCCAGGCGACGGTGCAACACGATGTTGAGATGGTCCCGAATATCATTATGCCTTACCGCTGACCGTCGCGCTGACCGCCGCAACGCACTTAGCCGCATCTGTTTTCAGAGTAAGCAGCAATTTATGAAGATTGGACCTCGAAGGCTTGATAATGATTTGGTTTAGCTGGAAACCCCGGGCTGCTTCGGCATCAGAACTGACGAGATGATAGCCATAAGCAGTTGGAGTGGTGTCTTATGGTTTCAAATGTCGGCGCAACCATCCCTCCGAGTAGTACGCCCATTCTTCCCCGCTTTTACAGGATGTCTGGCAGGGTGGAGCCCACATTGAGTTTTCGCACTCTGGTGGTGGAAGCTCTGTTGTGGGAGCTATGTGGTGGAGGCTCTGTGGTGGAAGCGATGTGGTAGAAGCTACGTGGTGTAAGCTATGCGGTGGGACAGAAGCAGCGGAAGCGACGAGGTGGAAGCTCGGTGCCAACGCTTCGCGTCCACAGAAGTTCTGGCAGAAGGCTGGGCCCAACCAAATGGGACCCAGCGTTTCGTGCCCTCGACGCTTCGCGCCTCCGCACCGGATGCGGCAGCGCACGCGGCGGCAGCGGGCGGCAACGGGCCGGAGCGTGGCGAACGCGGCGAACGGTCGACGCGCCCGCACACCGGGCAGCGGGCGGCGAGACGGGGGCGGCAGCGGGCGGCAGCGGGCGGGGCGAAGCCTCGACGAAGCCACACAAGCGGCAACGGGCGGCGACGGGCGGCAGCGGGCGGGAGCACGGGGGAGCCCTCGACGCACCCATTCCCAATCTCTCAGCAAGACAGGTAAGGACCCCTAATCGAATAAGAAATAACCACATAAACATGAACTTTTGGCGCTCCGCGCAGGTTCCTTGGATCTGCACTGGAACCCCCCTGGTGGCGCCTCCGGCGCCGCCCCTGGCGCGCTCCGCGCGCCAGGAAGGGGGGCCCAGCGAGAGTCCAAGAAATCCGTGCGGAGTGCCAAAAGTGTATATTTATGTGTTTTTTCTCATTCTACCTAAATTCAAGCAATCTTTGGGCAAAGTAAATGAACCGAGTGAGGCCGACCAGCTTGGGCAGTGCCCCACCCGAGTCGAGAAGGCCTAGCACAGTCCGGTCGAGTTAACACACGACGACGGACTGCACAGCTTGGGTTTGCAAGTGCATGGTTCTCTTCTCAGGGTAGAGTGGTCGACCAGCGTCGGAAAGGCAAAAACCGAACGACTGTCTTACGACCAGATGGTGGATTTTCACGTGACCGACCTAGCAATACAAAGCGTCGTAGTGCCAGGCGGAGTAAGAGATGCGATCCCGTGGAGTCCGAATTAGGCAACAGACGTTGTGGGAAGGTCAACGAATTGGGCCCTCTCCATACGTTGACTGCCCTGGCCTCCGCCCTCCTGTCATTCCTCCTATCGCTTCTCTGTCGTATGTCTTGCCCCTGTACGGCTCGGCGCGTTTTTCACACGTTGTGCCACTGCTGCTGCTGCTCCGCCCCTACGGTAATTTCCGCATGCTCATGTCCGCGCTGTACAGGAGGAGGAGGAGGAGGAGGAGGAGGAGCAAAAGGAAAGTGGATCACGAGGAGGACGAGGATGGTGGATACAGGAGGAGGAGGAGGAGAAGGAGGAAGAGAAGGAGCCAGGAGGAGCCAGGAGGAGAGCTTGATCGTGGATAGATCTCTGGAGTGTGGTAAGGACGCTCTCGTGCATAAGAACTGGCCGGGCCCTTAACGGATCTGCAGGGGTCGTTTCGAGTATTGTACCGAGTTGCTTGAGATCATAGCGGTGTTCGCAGATGGTTCGCTGATCTTGCGGAAAGTCTTCGCGTTGTTTTCGTTATTGCGCCTGTCGTTCTGTCATGTGTACGGTCGGGGATTGCGACTGGCATCGGATGGTGAAGGGAAGCTTGAGAATAGCAGAGTGGAAAACATAATGCAAAGGATGAAAGTGGGAGGAAAGGAGAGTCGCACCAGGAGCAGCTGCAGAAGCAGGAGAGCAACTGAAACCAGTGACGCGGAGGGGAGACATGCAAGCGTGGATGAGGGCTCCGCACTTGGAACACGTATTGTCAGAGTGAGGGGGCCGAACGGTCATTCACTGTCCCTGGGTGCGTGGCTGAAATGGGATTCCGCGGTGCGGTTTCGTGTTGTTGTTGGTGTTGTTGTTGTTGTTGTTGGTTGTTTGTTGTTTGTTGTTTGTTGTTTGTTGTTTGTTGTTTGTTGTTTGTTGTTTGTTGTTTGTTGTTTGTTGGTTGTTGGTTGTTGGTTGTTGGTTGTTGGTTGTTGGTTGTTGGTTGTTGGTTGTTGTTTGTTGTTTGTTGTTTGTTGTTCGTTGCTGTTGCTGTTACTGTTGTTGTTGTTGTTGTTGCTGCGGTTTTTGTTGCTGCTGTTGTTGTTGTGGTTGTTGTGGTTGTTGTGGTTGTTGTGGTTGTTGTGGTTGTTGTGGTTGTTGTGGTTGTTGTTGTTGTTGTTGGTGGTGTTGGTGGTGTTGTTGTTGAACATTATTTCTTCTTAAGAATAATTATTGTTGGGACCCCTGGTGCGCGACCCCCCCGCCGCGCCTAGGCCGCAGCCACATTTTCATCATTTTCGTGAGGAAGTCTCAGGTAAAACGATGTCATCCAGATCCGGTTGTTTTGTTGACGCCCGCTTTCCCTTGCAAAAAATAAGCTGAAGTGGACATGTCTTGTTCTAACATAACCAAACTTCAAGAATCCCTTGCAAAAAATAAGGTAAAGTGGACATTCGCGCGCGCAAGACGAAATCCTTCCAAAACCTTAGTGTTCGTAGCGATTTTAACATAAAAACATCAAAAAACCAATGGTTTTTCAAAAAAAAATGTCAAAATTTCATCCCGCGCGCTCTTGCGGATTCGTAGGAAACCCAACACTTTTTAAACATTTCTGTCAAACGGGCTTTTGCGAGCAACTTTTTCGAACTTCTGCAACAACGGTTGCGCACCTGCCAGGGCCATCATCCCTGTCAAATAATACCATGCGGGACACATTCGTTTTTTCTTCGCGCGCGCACGCCGTCGTCGTCGGCCGCGGGGCCCTGAATAGTAGCCACGGTCGTCCGCATGCCACGAAGTGAAGTGTCCGAACGTCATAGGGCGGGAAGCTGGGTGTGGGTGGTGGCGAAGAGTCGTTTGGAAATTTGGTAGAGCTTGAACCGGCCCCCCCACAAAGTGGGGGTATTGCCCGCCTCCTATGAAAACCCTGGCACTGGTGAGAACGGAGTGTCCCCACGTGCTAGTAATTGTTGTTGTTGTTGTTGTTGTTGTTGTTGTTGTTGTTGTTGTTGTTGTTGTTGAACATTATTTATTCTAAAGAATAATTATTGTTGGGCCCCCTGGTGCGCGCCCCCCCTGCGCCGCCTAGGCCGCAGCTACATTTTCATCATTTTCGTGAGGAAGCCTCAGGTAAAACGATGTGATCAAGATCCGGTTGTTTTGTTGTAATCCGTTTTCCCTTGCAAAAAACACTATAAAATGACATTTCTTGTTCTAATATAATCAAATTTCAAGAATCCCTTGCAAAAAATAAGGTAAAGTGGACATTCGCGCGCGCAAGACGAAATCCTTCCAAAAGCTTAGTGTTCGGAACGATTTTAACATAAAAACATCAAAAAACCAATGGTTTTTCAACAAAAAATGTCAAAATCTCATCCCGCGCGCTCTTGCGGATTCGTAGGAAACCCAACACTTTTTAAACATTTCTGTCAAACGGGCTTTTGCGAGCAACTTTTTCGAACTTCTGCGACAACGGTTGCGCACCTGCCAGGGCCATCATCCCTGTCAAATAATACCATGCGGGACACATTCGTTTTTTCTTCGCGCGCGCACGCCGAAATCTCCAAAAACCATTGGGCTTCTTAAGAATTTTAGCACCGCGCATCATAAAATCACACGAATCGCACCGTAGGTCCTCGAAAAGCACCTGCACGACTTTTCAAAATTTCTACCCGCGCGCGCTGTCCGAATCCAGTGTAGTAGCCACGGTCGTCCGCAGGCCACGAAGTGAAGTGTCCGAACGTCATAGGGCGGGAAGCTGGGTGTGGGTGGTGGCGAAGAGTCGTTTGGATATTTGGTAGAGCTTGAACCGCCCCCCCACAAAGTGGGGGTATTGGCTCGCGTCGCATGAAAACCCTGGCACTGGTGAGAACGGAGTGTCTGTAGTAATTGTTGTGATTGTTGTGTGGTTGAACATTATTATTCTAAAGAATAATTATTGTTGGGACCCCTGGTGCGCGACCCCCCTCGCCGCGCCTAGGCCGCAGCTACATTTTCATCATTTTCGTGAGGAAGCCTCAGGTAATACGATGTCATCAAGATCCGGTTGTTTTGTTCCCCCCCGCTGTCCCTTGCAAAAAACACTATAAAATGAAATTTCTTGTTCTAAAATAACCAAACTTCAAGAATCCCTTGCAAAAAATAAGGTAAAGTGGACATTCGCGCGCGCAAGACGAAATCCTTCCAAAACCTTAGTGTTCGTAGCGATTTCAACATAAAAACATCAAAAAACCACTGGGTTTTTTTTTTTAAAAAAAAAGTGTCACAATTTCATCCCGCGCGCTCTTGCGGATTTGCAGGAAACCCAACTTTTTAAAACATTTCTGTCAAACGGGCTTTTGCGATCAACTTCTTCACGTGCTTCGAACTTCTCCAACAACGGTTGCGCACCTGCCAGGGCCATCATCCCTGTAAAATAATACCATGCGGGACACATTCGTTTTTTCTTTCCGTGCGCACGCCGAAATCTTCAAAAACCATTGGGTTTCGTAGGAATTTTAGCACCGCGCAACATAAAATCATTTTTCGCACCGAAGGCCCTTCAAATCGTCGTCGTCGTATACTAAGCTAGTTTCCACAAGATGTTACCACAAGAAGTCATTGAAACCATGCGCCAGTGTAGTAGCCACGGTCGTCCGCATGCCACGAAGTGAAGTGTCCGAACGTCATAGGGCGGGAAGCTGGGTGTGGGTGGTGGCGAAGAGTCGTTTGGAAATTTGGTAGAGCTTGAACCGGCCCCCCCACAAAGTGGGGGAATTGCCCGCCTCCTATGAAAACCCTGGCACTGGTGAGAACGGAGTGTCCCCAGTCTTAAATGATTGTTGTTGTTGTTGTTGTTGTTGTTGTTGTTGTTGTTGTTGTTGTTGTTGTTTTTGTTATTGTTTTTGTTATTGTTTTCCAAACCATTGTTTGTTGAACATATTAAAAGCACGTGCAACACAGCACAGGGACCCCTGGTGCTCGCCCCCCGCCGCGCCAAGGCCGCAGCCACATTTTCATCATTTTCGTGAGGAAGTCTCAGGCAAAACGGGGTATACCAGAACCGGTTGTTTTGTTGACGCCCGCTTTTCCTTGCAAAAAACACTATAAAATGACATTTCTTGTTCTAACGTAACCGAATTTCAATAATCCCTTGCAAAAAATAAGGTAAAGTGGACATTCGCGCGCGCAAGACGAAATCCTTCCAAAAGCTTAGTGTTCGTAGCGATTTTAACATAAAAACATCAAAAAAACAATGGTTTTTTTCAGAAAAAAGTGTCAAAATTTCATCCCGCGCGCTCTTGCGGATTCGTAGGAAACCCAACACTTTTTAAACATTTCTGTCAAACGGGCTTTTGCGAGCAACTTTTTCGAACTTCTGCAACAACGGTTGCGCACCTGCCAGGGCCATCATCCCTGTCAAATAATACAATGCGGGACACATTCGTTTTTTCTTCGCGCGCGCACGCCGTCGTCGACGGCCGCGGGGCCCTGAATAGTAGCCACGGTCGTCCGCATGCCACGAAGTGAAGTGTCCGAACGTCATAGGGCGGGAAGCTGGGTGTGGGTGGTGGCGAAGAGTCGTTTGGAAATGTGGTAGAGCTTGAACCGGCCCCCCCACAAAGTGGGGGTATTGGCGGGCGTCGTATGAAAACCCTGGCACTGGTGAGAACGGAGTGTCCCAACGTGCTAGTAATTGTTGTTGTTGTTGTTGTTGTTGTTGTTGAACATTATTACTTCTAAAGAATAATTATTGTTGGGCCCCCTGGTGCGCGCCCCCCCCGCCGCGCCTAGGCCGCAGCCACGTTTTCATCATTTTCGTGAGGACGCCTCAGGTAATTCGAGTTGATCAAGATCCGGTTGTTTTGTTGTAATCCGTTTTCCCTTGCAAAAAACACTATAAAATGAAATTTCTTGTTCAAATATAATCAAATTTCAAGAATCCCTTGCAAAAAAAAAGGTAAAGTGGACATTCGCGCGCGCAAGACGAAATCCTTCCAAAAGCTTAGTGTTCGGAGCGATTTCAACATAAAAACATCAAAAAAACAATGGTTTTTCAACAAAAAAATGTCAAAATCTCATCCCGCGCGCTCTTGCGGATTCGTAGGAAAACCCACACTTTTTAAACATTTCTGTCAAACGGGCTTTTGCGAGCAACTTTTTCGAACTTCTGCGACAACGGTTGCGCACCTGCCAGGGCCATCATCCCTGTCAAATAATACCATATTGGACACATTCGTTTTTTCTTCGCGCGCGCACGCCGTCGTCGTCGGCCGCGGGGCCCTGAATAGTAGCCACGGTCGTCCGCATGCCACGAAGTGAAGTGTCCGAACGTCATAGGGCGGGAAGCAGGGTGTGGGTGGTGGCGAAGAGTCGTATGGAAATTTGGTAGAGCTTGAACCGGCCCCCCCACAAAGTGGGGGTATTGCCCGCCTCCTATGAAAACCCTGGCACTGGTGAGAACGGAGTGCCCCCACGTGCTAGTAATTGTTGTTGTTGTTGTTGTTGTTGTTGTTGTTGTTGTTGTTGTTGTTGTTGTTGTTGTTGTTGTTGTTGTTGTTGTTGTTGTTGTTGTTTGTTGTTGTCGTCGTCCCACCCGCAACCCGCCCCGCGACCCACCCGCGACCCACCCCGCGACCCACCCGCGACCCACCCGCGACCCACCCGCGACCCATCCCGCGACCCGCGACCCACCCCGCGACCCACCCTGCGACCCACCCTGCGACCCACCCGCGACCCACCCGCGACCCACCCCGCGACCCACCTCGCGGCCCACCCCGCGACCCACCCGCGATCCACCCGCGACCCACCCCGCGACCCGCCCGCGGCCCACCCCGCGACCCACCCGCGACCCACCCGCGACCCACCCGCGACCCACCCGCAACCCACCCGCGACCCACCCCGCGACCCACCCGCGACCCACCTTCGACCCAAACCACGTTCAAGGTACAAACCACCAATTTCGGCGCCTGCGGCGGGCTTTTTTTGCATTCCTTCCAGGTGGAGAGCCCGCGACCCACCCCGCGACCAACTCGCGACCAACCCGCGACCCAAACCATGTTCAGGATACAAACCACATTTTTCGGCGCCTGCGGCGGGCATCTTTTGCATTCGTTTCAGGTGGAGAGCCCGCGGCCCACCCGCGACCACGTTCAGGGTACACACCAATTTTTGTCGGCGCCTGCGGCGGGCATTTTTTGCATTCGTTCCCGGCGGCCCACCCGCGACCCAAACCACGTTCAGTGTACAAACCAAATTTTTCGGCGCCTGCAGCGGGCTGCTTTTGCATTCCTTCCAGGTGGAGGTGGAGAACCCGCGACCCACCCGCGACCCAAACCACGTTCACTGAACAAACAAATGCCGCGCAAACGCGGCGGCGGATTTTTGCATGCCGTCTGAGCCCGCAACGACCTCTTCAAATCCCGCGCATCCACACCAGCCCGTCCAGCAACTTTGCCCTGGCGAATTGCCTTGATCAGAGAAGTCGGGGAGCATAAAGTGGAAAAAAAGGATAGCGCTGCCGTTATCTTGGGAAAGGAGGGGGAGGCAGGATGAGTAATTATCCCGGCGAAGCAACCTAACAGCGATGTGTAGGAGCATACCTGGAAGCATTCCCCTTAAGATTCAGATGAGAATCCAGTTGTCGAATTCTGCTGTTCTCGCAGTCGTAGTCGCATTCGCGATGACAGTCGCAGTGGCAACGGCAGTCGCAGTCACAGCCTCAGCCTCAGCCTGCCTCAGCCTCAGCCTTAGCCTGCCTCAGCCTCAGCCTGCCTCAGCCTCAGCCTCAGCCTGCTTCAGCCTCAGCCTCAGTCTGCCTTCAGCCTCGGCCTCAGCCTCAGCCTGCCTCAGCCTCAGCCTCAGCCTGCCTCAGCCTCAGCCTCAGCCTGCCTCAGCCTCAGCCTGCCTCAGCCTCAGCCTCAGCCTGCTTCAGCCTCAGCC
>CAUYUJ010010193.1:0-29835 GCA_963575745.1 Prorocentrum cordatum
GGTGGTGGTGGTGGTGGTGGTGGTGGTGGTAGTGGTGGTGGTGTGTGGTGGTGGTGGTGGTGGTGGTGGTGGTGGTGGTGGTGGTGGTGGTGGTGGTGGTGGTGGTGGTGGTGGTGGTGGTGGTGGTGGTGGTGGTAGTAGTCATGATTGTGAAGTACAGCGTGGAAACCCCGAGGTAGGAACCCCCGGAGTTGCTTTTCGACCTGCTCGGGTTCTGTAAAAGCCCCCCCGGGGCCGAAAGTTGGCAAAGACCCCCCCTATCGTGATCCGCCTTCCACCGCGAGGGGACGCCTGGGCCCCTCCGGGTGGCTTTCGGGCTGCAGCCGGACCGAGGTATAAGACCGAGGCCGCTTCGGGGCGAGCCCGCTCAGCCGCGCGCGCCCTCGCGGTCGGGATCGGGAGCCTCCGCCCGATCGGCGTCGCCGCAGTCCAGCGGGCGACCCGGGGATCGGCGGAGCCCTCCGCCGCCAGTGCCGCTGCAGCGCGCTCGCGCGCCGGCCTCGGCCAAGAGGGCTGCGGCCGGCCGCCCGGCCAAGCCCGAGGCCCCCGCGCAGCGGCCACCGCAGGGTGCGAGGGCCCGGGAGAGCCCGAGGGCGGGGCGCTCGTTGGGCGAGCATCGGGCGGCGAAATCTGCGCGCATGCAATGCTCCCTGGCCGGGCCCGTCCTGAGCCCAGGAGTTGTGCATACCAGACGAGCGCGTTCCACGACTCGCGAAGGAACTGCTCGCAAACGGCCTTGGTCCCCCGCGGGAGATCTAGGATCAACTACATCCAAGCAGACATGTGTGTGTGTGTGTGTGTGTGTGTGTGTGTGTTCGGGCGTTTGCGAGTGGGCACTTTGCGTCTAGTGGAACGCGCTCGTCTATATACGCTCTCCTGGCCAATCTGGGAGGGCGTGGCGTATACACCGCCCTTGCCAGGTGCAGGATGGGCCTGGCCAGGGAGCAGTGCATATGTGTAGATTGCGCCGCCCTAGAGCAGCATCCTCAAGGGCAGCATCCGCCAGCCCACCCTCGGGACCAATTCGCTCGCCCTGCGGTGGCCGGCTGGCGCCTCGGAGGGCCTCTCCAGTCATATCCTCGAAGCCGCCGTGCCTCCCGGGTCGGCCTCGCGGGCGCGCCGCTGGCCGGCGCGCGGGGTGGCGTGGGCGACGGCGAAGGCGGCCTCTGCGACCTTTGGATCCTCCTGGCCATCGCCTGGCAGCGCGCGGGTGCTCGGTCACCCTGGAGGCCCCTCGGCAGCGGCGAGAAGGCCACCGAGCCTTGGGCCCCCCCGGCCAAGGCCCAGCAGCGGGCCGTCGCTCCTCGGTGACCTTGAGGTCTCCCGGCAGCGCCGAGAAGGTCACCGACCTCTGGATTCTCCGGGCCAGCGCCTGGCAACGCGCCGGCGCTCGGTGACCTTGGAGGCCCCCCAGCAGCGGCAGGAGGGAGCGGCAGGACGGAGCGGCGGCGGCGGGAGCTCCTCAGCGTCGCCGAGGTCCAGGCAGGTGGAAGTCGGGCGTGTCCCTCTGCCGGAGGAACATTCAAAATGGTCCAAAAATAGTCAGGCGGCGATAGTTTGACTATTTTTGAGTACTTTTTGAATGTTCGTTTGTCGATTTTTCGATTTTCGTCCCAAATCCGCCTGTAGGGGGACACGCCCGACCTAAAGGTAGGTGCCGTTGAGCTCCCGCCCCCAGCCTGCCTTGGGCCACAGCCCGCGCCCCCGGCGCTCCAAGGTCACACGCCCGTGGTCGTGGGTCGCCCACGGCGGCGCGCCCGCGGCTCTCGAAGACCCGCGCTCGAGGCCCAGGTCTCGCGCAAAACAGCCGCAGGTTCAGGGATGAGATTGTTGAGGTTTTTTCGGGGGCCGCATGCGAACCCTACCCCTAACCCCCCACGATTTCTGAGGGGGAGGGTGGGGTTCACTTCGTTCGGGAGCTCCCGAGTGAAGTGAACCCCACCCTCCCTTTCAGAAATCGTGGGGGGTAGGGGTAGGGTTCGCATGTGGCCCCCTATTTTTGCGGGCGTTTCTCGAGCCAGCTTCTCGGCACTGCGGCCGAGACCCTTCGCTGGATGCGCGACCGCACGGCCTCCGGCAAGGCTGGCTGCGCGCAGCCGATCTCCCCAAGGGCTTGGCGTCTTTCCTGCGATCGACTTGCGGGGACCTGGCCAGAGGCATCGGGGCTTCTCCAGGTCCTTACGCTGGGATGCATCCGGATAAGTCTTGCGTACTCAGGTCCAGAGATCTCCAGGGAAGTCCGGAGCAAGTCGTGGATGTTCCAGCGCGAGTCGAGCGACAGCAGAAGTCGTCAAACCCTTGACGATGATTCGCAGCCCCCCACCTCTGCACGGAGGTCCCAAAGGAAGTCGGAGAAGAGGCTCTTGTTCTCGAAGAGATGGTCCCATGGACTTCGCACGCCCATGATGGGAAGAGCCGCCCGGAGGAGGGGGCTGATGGCGGGCGAGATCCCCGAGGCACTCGTCCCCGACCCGTTTACATCCCGCCGCCCTCGTGTCTCAGAGGGCCGATCGAGCAACAGGCGGAGGTCCGCGTGGCTTGCTTGGGTCGGCGCCCCCCGGGCGGCGCCTCCAGCGCCGCCCTGGGCGCCCCTCGAACTCTGCCGTCGGGGGCTCTGGCGCCGGCCCAAGGATTCGGCGCGGACCTCCGCAGGTGTAGGGCCGATTCTTGCCCCGGGGGTGGGCCTCAACGGTGCTTTGGCGATCTCGTGGGCCGCTTTCGTTGCGACTGCGCTCTGCAGCAAAGGCGAATTGAAGACAAGCCGAGGGAAAACGAGGAGGAGGAGGAGGAGGAGGAAGGGGAGGAAGAGGAGGAGGAGGAGGAGGAGGAGGAGGAGGAGGGGACGTGGAGAGGAGGAGTGAGTGAGGACGAGCAAAACGAAAACACAAGGAGACGCACAAACTGTTCAGGCCGAGCCCTGGTTCTTGCCGTGCCTTCGGGGGCTGTGGCCCCGCCGCTGGCGTTCCCAAGGTCGGCGGCCCGGAAGCGGCCCACAGGGAACGAGCTGGCGATCGAATAGCCGCTCAAGATTGAACGATCCGCGGAGGAGGAGGAGGACGAGGAGGAGGAGGAGGAGGAGGAGGAGGAGGAGGAGGGAGGAGGAGGAGGGGAGGAGGAGGAGGAGGAGGAGGAGGAGGGGAGGAGGAGGAGGAGGAGGAGGAGGAGCTTTGTCAGCAGCCACCGCGCAAGTCGTCATGCCGTGCCAACGTTACGTTTACGTTTCTCGCGGGCAGCCGAGGTGGTCCGGGCACCCCGCGCCGCCCTCCATGCTGCCGAGGCCTGCTGCCGAGGCCTGCCCGGGGCCTCACCGTGCCAACCAATCGGGGGGCCCCGCCAACCGTCGAAAGAGCGTGTTCTGCCGCTACTGGCGGAAAACCGGGGGGGGTCACTGCCGGTTCGAACCCCTTCCCCTTCCCCCCCCCCCCCCCCTCCGGAAAACCGGGGGGTCACTACCGGTTCGAACCCCCCCCCCCCCCCAGCTCATCATGAAAAGGGGGGGGGGGTCACTACCGGTTCGAACCCCCCCCCCCCTCGAAAACCGAGTGGGGGTGCGGACAGTGGTGGGGACGGTGTTGGTGGGGACAGTGGTGAGGGGACAGCGGGACAGTGGTGGGGACAGCGGGGGGACAGTGGGACAGTGGTGGGGACGGTAGTGGTGGGGACAGTGGTGGGGACAATGGTGGGAACAGGGGGGACAGTGGACAGTGGTGGGAACGGTGGTGGTGGGGACAGTGGTGTGGGGACAGTGGGAATGAGGTGGAAACACTGGGACAGTGGAGGGTACAATGGTGGTGGAGACACTGGTAAAGGCGGTGGCGAGGACGGCGGTGGGACAATGGGACAGAGGTACAGTGGGGACAGTGGCGGGGACAGTGGGGACAGTGGTGGAAACAGTGGGACAGCTCAGTGGGACAGCGGAGGAGTCAGTGGGACAGTGGGGACAATGGGGATAGGCAGTGGTTGGGTCCGTGGAGACAGTGGGGAGAGTGGAACCGTGGTGGGAACAGTTGTGGGAACAGTGGGGACAGTGCGACAGTGGTGGGGGCATTGGTGGGGACAATAGGGACGGTGGTGGAACCAGTGGGGACAGTGGTGGTGAGGACAGTGGCGCTGGGAACAACAGTGGGGGATGTGATGCGAGCGGTGGTAGGGACCGGGAGTCGTTTGCTGGCGGTGCGTGGGGGGGGGGGGGTCGAACCGGTAGTGACCCCCTCTGGTTTTCGAGGGGGGGGGGGGGGGGGGGTCCAACGGTAGTGACCCCCCCCGGTTTTCCGGATCCGGAGGGGGGGGGGGGGGGGGAGGGGTTCGAACCCCTGACCCCCCCCGGTTCGAGGGGGAGGGGGGGGGGGGGGGGGGGGGGGGGGGGTGAGGGGGGGGGGGTTGCCGGGAGGGGGGGGGGGGGAGGGGTTCCGGCAGGGGGGGGGGGATTTTCGGAGGGGGGGGGGGGGAGACCCCCGGGTTCCGGAGGAAAAGGTTGGCAATTTTCCACAGTAAAGCGGCGGTGGATCACGCTCTCTCGCTTGAGCGCTGGCCACATCCCTGATCGGGAGTGGTGCGCTGTCGCCTGAGCGCTGGCAACAGTTCTGTCGAAGGAATGGTGCTGTCGCCTGCGCGCCGGCCACACCCCTTTCTGGGATGGCACTCTCGCCAGAGCGCCAGCCACAGCCAGACTTGCAAGGATGTTTCAGGCGAAAAGGGCCGGACCAAATCAGGTGACGGCATCTGAGAGTTTCGAGTTGCGAGGATGCGTCCGGCGAACGGGCCGGACCAACGCTCGCGCGGCATCTGGGAGTTCAGAGTTGCGAGGATGTCTCAGGCGAAAGGGGTTGGACCATTTCAGGTCACGGCATAGGATCCCAGAGTTACGAGGGTGTTTTAGGCGAGACGGGCTGGACGTCAGGTCACGGCATCTGGGAGCTCAGAATTGCGAGGACCTCTCATGCGAAAGAGGTCGGACACTCTTTCTTGCGGCATCTGTGAGCCCCGAGATGCCACGAAACTGGTGGTCCTGTCAGTTTCGCCTGAGACATCCTCGCAACTCTTGGCTTGGGCATTTTTCGCCTTCATGTATGTCCTGACCTATGGTGATCTTCGACTCGCCCGAGACATCCTTGTAACTCAGAGCTCTTCCTTGTTTTCCTTTTGCTTCTTTTTGTTTATAGGCGTCGAAGGAATCTGCGCATCCCCCCTGTGACCTGACGAACGGTTGTGACGAGCAGTTCTGGTGAGTGGTTGGCAAGTGGATTCGAAATGATGTTCCCGCCGGGGGGCAGCCAGCGCACGCGCTGCGGGGCAGCCGACGCGCTCCCGCGGCGCCAAGAGGGCGGCGAGCGCGCGCAAGGAGCAGGCAGAGCATTGAAGGGCATTCCCTGGTTTTGTCGCTGCGCCATTGTAGAACTCCCTTGGTAGAGTCCTTGGCGGCGTCGGCGTTGACGACGGCGGCGACGACGAAGCGCCCCGTGGCAGCGGCGACGGTGAAGGCGATGCCGACTACGGTACGACGAACGCGGCGACAGCGACGAGTAAGATGACGACGCGACAGCGTCGACGGCGACGGTGGCGCGGACGACGTGTGCGGGGGCGACCGCAACGACGGCGACGACGGCAGCGGCGGCGGCGGCGACCACGATGGCGATGCGACGACGACGACAGCGACGACGATCACCACCGCTGCGGCGGCGACGTGGACGACGTCGATTTCCTATGTGGATTTTTTGTGAACCTTATGTGGGGTCCGGCGACGGGGGGGAAAGGCAGGGGCAAGATAATGAGAAGGCAACGAGGAGGGCGGGGACGAGGCAGAAAATGAGGAGAAGGACCACGCAACGACGACGACGCCATCATCGGAAACGGTGGCGGCGACGGCTGTCACGACCACCAGGGTGAAAGCGGCGCGTGCCGCGATGATGTCAACGACGACAACGATGACGACAGCGCCGGCGGCCTTGGCGGCGCCAGCAACGACGACACCGACGACGACTATGCCCAAGACAATGGCGACGACGGCGGCGACAGCGGCGGCTTCGGCGGCGGCGGCGACGACGAGGACAGCGGTGGTGATGACGACGACGAAGAAGACGACGACGACGACGACAACGGAGACGACGACGACGGGTACGATGTCAATGACGACGCCGACGACGACGACGATGGCGACGAGGAAGCACCCCCAGCGCGACAACTGGGAGGCCAGAGTTTCGCAGATGTGTCAGGTGAAACGGCATTTCGGAGGTCAGAGTCGGGAAGATGCCCCTGGCGCAGTCGGTCAGACCACCTCGCACGCGGCACCTCGGATATCAGAGTTGCGAGGAAGGCCGCAGGCAAAACAGGCTGGACCATTGCAGGTCTCCAAGCCCAGAGTCGCGAGGATGTCCCAGGAGGCGCGAGGATGTCTCAGGCGAACTTGGTCGGACCACTTCCCGTGCAGCATCTTCGAGCCCTGGTGTTGCGAGGATGTCTCAGGCGCAATTGGCTGGGCAACCTCTTGCGCGGCATCCGTGAGCTCCGAGCGGCGAGGATCTCGCAGGCAAAATTGGATGGGGGGCGGCGGAAGGCTGAGGCCTCGAGGGGGGGGACGCCCGATGGCTCCGTCGCACTTCACCCGCGAGCATCTCGAACCCTACACGGGCTCGACATGGGGGTTCTCGCAGGTTCGCGCTCCTTCACAAAACAACAGATCAGAGAAACTTCAAACTCGGGGATACCGACTCTGAAGTTCCTCATCTTTCGCTTGCCCCCCAAGGGGCCGTTTTTGGACCCAAGGGCCAGAAAAACAAGCGCAAGTTCTAGGAAAAAAAACGAGGAAGGATGCGAACCCTAACTTCAGATGCACGGCTAACCACGTCCCTCCCCCTCTTCACAATATCGGGGGCGGCGGGGCGGGCGGAGACCCCAACGCCCACTTCGGCACTCCCCTCACTCAGACCATCCTGAGGCGGCGGGGTGGGCGAAGCCCTAAGGTCTCACGTCTCCATCGTTGGTGGCCCGTGGTTTCCTCTCGCATAGGCCACCGCCCACTTTCGGCACTCCCCGTCGCACGGATCGTCCTGGGGCGGCGGGGTGGGCGAAGCCCTAAGCTCTCACGTCTCCATCGTTGGTGGCCCGTGGTTTCCTCTCGCATAGGCCACCGCCCACTTTCGGCACTCCCCTCACGCGGATCATCTTGGGGCGGCGGGGTGGGCGAAGCCCTACAGTCTCACGTCTCCATCGTTGGTGGCCCGTGGCCCGTGGATCCTTGTCGCTTGCGGCCACCGCCCACTTCGACACTCCCATCACGCGAATCATCCTGGGGTGGCGGGGTGGGCGAAGCCCTAAAGTCTCAGACGTTGGTTGCCTGTGGGTTTGTGGGCGGCTAGGTCTCGCGTGGAGCCATCGCTCATTTCGGCACCCCCGTCGCACGCATCGTCCTGGGGCGGCGGGGTGGGCGAAGCCCTAGGGTCTCACGTCTCCATCGTTGGTGGCCCGTGGTTTCCTCTCGCATAGGCCACCGCCCACTTTCGGCACTCCCCTCACGCGGATCATCTTGGGGCGGCGGGGTGGGCGAAGCCCTACAGTCTCAGGTCTCCATCGTTGGTGGCCCGTGGCCCGTGGATCCTTGTCGCTTGCGGCCACCGCCCACTTCGACACTCCCATCACGCGAATCATCCTGGGGTGGCGGGGTGGGCGAAGCTCTAAAGTCTCAGACGTTGGTTGCCTGTGGGTTTGTGGGCGGCTAGGTCTCGCGTGGAGCCATCGCTCATTTCGGCACCCCCGTCGCACGCATCGTCCTGGGGCGGCGGGATGGGCGAAGCCCTAAAGTCTCAGGCGCTGGTTGTCCTTGGCCTATGGCCCCGGGCCGCCGCGCCACGGCACTCCCCTCGCTCTGGTCTTCCTGGGGCCTGGGGCCTGCGGTGGCGGGGCGACGGGGTGGGCAGCCGGCGAAGAGAGAAACCCTACGGTGTCCCCTGCCTCCTTGGACTCCTCGTCCTCGTCCCATCCCCCTCGCAACAGTGGGGAGCAGCATGAGAGAGGTGGGGGATGGGACAACTTTCGAGCTCGGCCCCACAGCGGGTGCGTATCAATGCCACTATGGCCTAAACTGACTAGGTGGACCGCCACCGCCGCCGCTCTCACGGCTTGGGCCAGCCTGGCCAGTATGTTGCCCTTCGCCGTCGCCATCGTCGACCTCTTCCCCCTCTGGTGTCGGGTCCGACGACGGTGCCGTCAATCGGCTCGGTCGACCGCCAGCTCTGTTCTGGACATCGTGATCGTTGAACTCGTCGATCGGATCGACATCCATTTCGTCATCGTCCACGTGCGGGCGGAGCAACGCATCGTGATTCAGCAACAGCCGATCGAAGGGAATGGGTTGGGGCTCCGGGATCGGGATGGGAGTCTGGAATGAACCTCTCGTGACCATCTCGTTCGTGATCCTGAACGGCTGCTGTGGGTTGGCCTCCTACAGGGGACACGGGATGGGCCCACGAATCAGAAATAAACGGTTGAGGGAGGGTTGAAGGAGGCATTGGACGAGGGAAGAGAGGGACGAGAGAGTGACAGAGGCACGGAGGGTAGGAATGTGCAGGCGAAGGAAATGGAGTGAGGGGCGGAGGCATGAGGCTTAATGGGGTGGACGGTGGACGGGAGGGAGGGACCCGTCGCTCCATGTGCTCCGTGATGGCCCTGGCCAAATCCCAATTGCCGCTGAGGGTGTCGATCGAATCCTGGACCAGCCTGGAAGTGTCTCCAACACCAGAAGGCCTGGTCGATCGCCCCACCCCGCCCACCTCAAGTCCCTCCCCTCCCCCTCCTCGCTCCTCCTTCTGAGGCTCTTATCCCTTCCCTCCTCCTCCTTCTCCTCCTCCCTCGTGGCCTCGTGAACGTCGTGGTCGGGGCGATCGACGGCCTGCCATTCACACGTGCTCTGCGAATCCCCGTGGTCACAGCCTCCCTGATCATCCTCAACGCTTCTTCGTTGGTTAGCTCGGCGGGCTCCGCTGCGGAAGGCGGGAACTCCCGCGTGTCCGTCATCTCTTCAAATATGCTGTGGGCTGTGGGCTCGTGGGGATTTCGTTAGATCTCGAGCCGAATGCGCCGCTCGAAGGGAGGGGGATGACCATAGACAGTGCTTGAGCTCTGATGGGCAAGCCTGGACAAGTAACAAGACTGGAACGGCATGTGTTTTTTCATCCATTCTGGAACGAACGGCAGCGTCACTGCAGTGTGCGTGTATGCTACCAGAACCTCAGTCAGTCAGCAGCGAGAGGAATACTGTTCTTGAGTGGGCATGCTTTGGGGAGTGGGGAACTGGTTAGACCTGGCAAGGTCTTAGACTGACTAGGCTAAAACCTAAGGGTATTAGGCTGCAAATCTGTCTGGGTCCTGGGCCTAAGAAATCAAGCGACGCCGACACAGGTCTGGCACCCACAACCTGATGAGGTCTCTAGCGCCATGCTGCCGAGACTGACTGGACTGGGCTACATCTCCTCCTCCCTTCTCCCCTCCTCGTACGATTCTTATTCGCATTACCTACTTCTATAAACCTAATCCACCTCCCCCCTCTCCCAGAGCCTCTCCCGCCTCTCCCCCCCCCAGGGCTCGCCGGCAGGTCCTCGGCCCTCCGGCTTGAGCGGTCTAGGCCTGCGGCCTGGCCCGGGCTCGTGACTACAAGTTGACCAGGGCGGCCCAGGCAACCAGGCTCACCTCAAGTCGCCTTTGCCTTGGTAGCCTTTGCCGCCTTCGCCTTCGCCTTGGCGGCCGCTGACATAAGCCAGTCTGTCGTGCCGCTGCTGCTGGCGCCCATGCCAGCCTCCGCCTCCGCCACCGGTGCAGCCGCGCCTGCAGCCGCGTCCTTCACCTTGAGCTCCTTCGCCTTGTCCTGGGCCTCGTTCTTCGCTTTCTCCTTCTCCTCCTCCTCCTCCTCCTCCTTGGCCTTCAGCTCCTGCTTCGCCTTGTCCTCAGCCTCTTGTTTTGCTTTCTCCTGCTCCTGCTTCGCCTTGTCCTCAGCCTCTTGTTTTGCTTTCTCCTGCTCCTGCTTCGCCTTGTCCTCAGCCTCCTCCTTTACTTTCTCCTGCTCCTCCTTGGCCTTCAGCTCCTGCTTCGCCTTGTCCTCGGCCTCTTTCTTCGCTTTCTCCTCGTTGGCCTTTGCCTCAGCTGCCGCGCGCTCCTCTTCCTCCTTGGCCTTCAGCTCCTGCTTCGCCCTGTCCTCGGCCTCTTTCTTCGCTTTCTCCTCGTTGGCCTTTGCCTCAGCCTCAGCAGCGGCCGCCTGCCTCGCTCGCTCGTCCTCTTTGGCCTTCAGCTCCTGCTTCGCCTTGTCCTCAGCCTCCTTCTTTACTTTCTCCTCGTGAGCCTTCGCATCAGCTGCTGCTTTCCTCGCCCGCTCCTCTTCCTTCTTGACCTTCAGCTCCTGCCCCGCCTTGTCCTCAGCCTCAACCCCGTCATCTGTCTTGGCACCCAGCTCCTTGTCGCACTCGGCCTGTTCAGCATCTCTCTTCGCTATCTCCTCCTTTGCTTCTTCCTCATCCTCAGGATTTGCTTTCTCCTCATTGGCACTGGCATGCTTCTCAGCTCCTTCACAAGCCGCGCCCTCCAACGTTTTCTTATGTCTTTTCTTCTGCTGCTGGAAATCGGCGTCCTTTGAACGGCCAGATGGCCCGAAAGAGTCAGAACCCAATGGAGGAAGGAATGCAATTGCAACGGACTTGTCCTAACAACTATTGTTTGTCTAGCTCCCAAGCTAACCACAACTCCAAAAACAACCTGAAAGCCGACCTCGCACGTTAAACGCAACGACAGTAGCGCTGTGTTTAATGTGCGTTGTCGGCAGGTTGCCGGACTCATCAAATCCATAATGCGCCACGCAACGTGGATCTGATGAATCTTGCACCTCCCCGAGCACTGAGCCCTGGAAACGCAACGCTTTAGGTCTGAAAGACCATGCCCCGATAAAGTATGAGAGAGCCTTGAACGTGCAATTGCCTGACTCCCTCTTCCTTTGGCCAACCGTTTCAAGCCACCAGGGTCCTTCACCTGAATCACGGCATCCAGCAACGGGTTTTTCTTTGACATGTTCAGAAGGTCAGCGCAGATGGCGTTCAAGTCGGGCATCCCAACTGGTTCACCCTTGTACACGCAACTCATCCTCACTCCACATGACTCCTGCGCGGCGGTGTGCTCAGCCTTGATGTAGCCGGTCGGGAGGAACAGCAGTTCTCCAGGGCCGATGACCCCGTACTGGATGTTGACGCCATCGGCGATGGCATCGCGGATCGCCGTAGGACTCGCCGTTTGCAACCACTGGTTGGTAGACATCATAGAGACGGGCTGGCGGAGGGCCTTCGCTCCCCGCTGCGATCGCACGTACCCGCCAAGCTCAGCGAAGGGGGCGCAAACCAAAGCCCGGGAACCCGTGAAGCTGAACCGTACCGCGCAGGCTGCACCTGGCTCAAGTCCAAACGTGTTGGTATTGGGGCTCCTGACCCAGATCTCTGGCTGTACGATCGCACTCAAGTATTGCTTCTGGTCGTCAGCGATATCCAACATCTGTACGGCACTGGGCATGTTAGCTCTGAACCCGTCTGCAACACGACTCTCCACCGTCTTGTCGGAAATGCCTCCATGAAACTGGCCAGCACTCTTGTCTGGCCGGACGCGAAAGCCTTGGAGCTGGTCGTTGACTTCCTTCTTGAGGTCGTTATCATTGCTGTACAAGTCCGCCAATGTAGTTTTGCCAACAATGATTGGCTTCATCAAGTCTGCAATGCCAATATCTTTAAACTCACAAGCTTCGACCGTCTTGATGCGGTTCTCTGGCTGGGGGGTCCACTTCCAGAACGGGTTCGCGTCGGGCTGCTGCTGCTGCTGCTGCTGCTGCGAATGCCCACCTGATTGCTGTGCACTGCCCATCCGTTTAGACCGTTTGATTGCCTCCTTCTCCTCCGCCATCTTTCTCTTGTTCTGCTCCGTCCTCGCCGTGACCCGGGCAGAGTACAGCCCGGATACTGCTTTCGCAACCGACTTCCCGAGCTCCAAACCTGATTTGAAATGAACATGCACTGATGCGTCAAACTCGTTGATATCCTTCTCGGTAATGAGGGACGCTGGGATGGATGTCTTCTCTTTGAGCGATCTCATCGTGAGCAAGTTCTCATACCCGAAACACGGCGGAGCAGCGGCAATCCTGGCATTATCATCTGCGAAGCCCACACCCGCAGCCGTCGACGCGTCATCACTTGCAGTAGCAAACGACTTGATGTATTCGTGTAGCTCACTGTCCGAAGTACCCGACACCAGTGCCAACGCCTTGCCGCGGCTCTTCGCCACGGCCAGCTCCCGGGCGAACGTCTTCTGCTCCCCAGCGCTGCTGAAGTCAAGCAGAGCTGCTTCTAAGTTGAGTCTCTCCTTCGTGATGGAAGCATCGACCTTCGCCCACGACTTCTCCAAGGACCGGGCCACCGGGAGGAGGAGAAGGAGGAGAACGAGGAGGAGGCAGAGGATGATGGGGGCATCCCCATGAGCAGAAGTCCGCTGGCGGACTTCTGAACAAGGAGGTTGAAAAGGAGGCGGAGTGGGAAGAGGGCGTGGCCGAAGGAGGGAGGGAGGGAGGGAGGGAGGGAGGGGGGGAGGGAGGGAGGAGGAGGAGGAGGAGGAGGAGGAGGAGGAGGAGGATATGGTTTAGACATCAAACTTGGGACCATTGGGATCTGACATCAAGGGAAGGGGAATTTGAGGCTGCCCGCCTTGTTGCGGAACACCTCCAAATCCATCCTCTTGCTCTCATCAGGTTTGGTCTCGACCTTCTCCTCTGGGGGGCCCTCGCCGCTGTCGTCCGAGATCTCGTCGGCGGCCTGGTCGGCGTTGGGGTCGGAGCCTTTAGCCATAGACACGAGATCGGCATCGCTCATGACCCCCAGCTTCGTTTTCATGTTGCCATAACCCGCAGAAACCATAGCATCTTCAAGCCTGCGCCTCCTGGAATCACGGGACGCGTCCATATTCTCCTGAGGGCTAAGGGCTACAAGGTCAAACAATCCGACATCTGAGAAGGCACCTGAGGAGGGGGAGGTCCTCTCCTCACCCTCCTCAGGTCGCTGCCCAGATGTCGGACCCGGAGGGGGAGAACGGAGGGGTTATCTTGGAAGTTTCTTAGGGCTTGGTTGGCGGGGTCGGCTTCTGCGTGGCCGCTCCTGGGGCTGGGGCCCACTTGGGGGCCTGGGGGCTGTGGAGGGGTCCTTCGGGACCGTCTTAGGCATCTCTCGGGGATCACTGGGGCCGTTCGGGGGCCCTCCGTGGGCGCCTTGAGCCGCCGAGAGCTCAAAAATGCAGGACCTCATAACAGTTTGTTTGTTTAGGGCCCCCTTTTCTCTAACTACATGTTTCCCCTCCTCCTCTTTCTCCTCCTCCTCCTCCTCCTCCTCCCTCCTCCTCCTCCTCCTCCTCCTCCTCCTCCTCCTCCTCCTCCTCCTCCTCCTCCTCTCCCTTCCTCGTAAGTCCTCATCGTCATGGAAAGCCGAACCAGCAGCTCCCGACTGAACTCGAGTGACCATCTGGGCCACCTGCTCCTTGGTAGCCCTCTTCTTGGCGGCGACCTCAGCGACGACCACGTCCTCCTCCATGTCCTCGTCGAAGTCGCTCTCGTAGTCGCCGAGCTTGATCTTGATGCGGGTCATGCCCTTGGGACCGAGCTTATCCTTCTTCTTCGAAGGGTCGGCCAACATCTCCTTCCACTCGATCTCCGCCTGCTCGCGGGTCATGTTGCCCTGGGCCGTCGTCGCTTTGAACTCGTAGAACTCACCCTCCCACATGCGCTTGAAGCGCGCAGCACCTCTGGTACCTGACCGGCTAACCCACTGCTGTTTCCATTGCAATACGTTGAACAGCTTGCCATCTTTTCCAGATTTCACGTGGGCCGAAAACGTTATGAAGAGCTTCTCGTAGGCTTTGGGGCCATCCTTTTTCAACGTGCTAGCCCACTCTGCAACGCCCTGTGCTCCCGCTCGGTTCTTCAACTTCTTCTCCTCGGAGAAGCAGTCCTTGCATGAATTCTGATCGGAGTAGAAAGAGCAGAGGGGCTTGACCTTTTATCACAGGCTGTTGCACTTCTTGGTTGCCTCAGCTTGCGCAGTGATGTTAGCGACTCTAGAAGCACAAGATGGGGTCAATGGGATGGTGAGGGGATTGGCGCCACATGTTTTTGTCCATGATAAACCACATCGCAACATACTGCATGCCGCAACAAAAACGCTACTGCTGCACAGCCGATGGCTGCTCTAAGAACACAAGCACGTATAATAATATGGATGCAATGACCGTACTTTGCATGGCGTTGCCAGCAAGGCTCTTGATCCTCCTATCTGATAAATTGCTGATCGACTCACGCCACTTGATTCCCATGACAGTGCAATGCTCATATGGAAGTAAGAATCGCTGATGCCGCCAAGAGAACACTTTTGATCTCTGCAACAATGCTGGCACATTTGCCGACGTCGTACCTTCTTGACCGTTTGGCATGCCGTGGTAAACACGTCGGCATCTTCTGAAAATCCTCTCTCCATCAAGGTTTCCTTGTGCCTAAGGACCTGGGCCCTATCGGATCTGTTCATGACGTCGAACATCCTCCACCTTTTTCCATTGCCGTCCCGGATTGGCATGTGAGAGCTTTTAGCCATGCGCTCGATGTGTTCTCGGATGTGGTCCTTCGGGGTCTGATCTAGATATATGGATCCAGTGAGTGACGGATTGATGCCTGCTCCGAACATTTTCAAAAAATTGCTCTTGCAGAGTCTGGTGCTTTCATCTTTCCACTGCCAGCCACCTGTAAACGTAACAACCATGTATTTCCGATGCCGCATGCACGGCGCCCCGATGTGATGAGGGCTGAACACGACCGAATCGACTGTCCCACCAATACTGGCCAACACTTTTTCAATATGGTTCGGGTTGTAGTTCTGCGTGCACTCTAATATGGCAGCTTTGTACAATCTCCCAGCGTTGTGGAGAATATCCCACATAAGTGTCAGCCATGCTTTGGCGCCTTTTCCAAATGTACCCCACTGCGCCCCTGCGGCGCTCCAGTCCAAGCAAGATATACCAGCAATGAGAAGACACGCGTGACCAAGAGGTGGGTACACACGACACTCCGTCGCGTGCTTGGCACACGGGGCAGTCAGATCAGGATCGAATTTTCCCATGTTTTCTTTCAGGATGGTAGTGGCTTCGTCCACGAATCGGTCGCCAAGTGTTTTCTTGAGGTTCGGGTGATGTTTTTTGCCTGCCCGCGTCGTGGCTTTGATGTACTTTTTTCTGGTATCGTCGTATTAACTTGTTGAGCAAGTCGCTTACTTCTGAAGGAAGCCTGTCGCACATATCTGTCTGCACACACATGCCTGGAGCCTCCGCCAAGTCGCAGAGCACTCGCCTGCAATGCTGTTGGACGTCGCAGGCTCTGAAGCACGTGATGCAGTCCGACTCTGGATCCTCCTTGGCGCCTACCAGCGTCGCCAATCGGTGGATCACTACTTCAGGTTGGCCAGAGCCGCTGTAATCTGATACTGTAGTCAGCTTACTACTGCACAGGAACTCTTTGACATCACGTCGTTGCTCGTCCGTTAAGTGGCCAATGAGGTGGTCGATCGGCGCACTGGCATCGAAGGGAATGCGTCTCGAAGTTCTGTCAGGCCGAACTGCTGGCCCCTTTCCAATGAATCGCCTGCACTTGATCCTCTTGATCGTAGTCCTGGCCTGCCTCTTGACCTGGGGATTGGAACCCGAACTCGCAGCCGCAGGCCTACGCAAGACCATGCCCACGAGAAATAGATAAACGAATCCACCGTTCTGATCTGAATCTGGGGTGCCGCACACGCACACAGTACACACAACCTGCCAGCGAAACAAGCCAAAACGGCTACGGTGAGTCAGTGAACAATTGACGAAGTCGAACATGTGATGATGTTCGATGCAAGGGCCTCTCATTCCCTAAACAGCTTGTGTGGAGGGGTTCTATATGCGTTTTCTCATGCCCTGTGAGAGGTGCAAGGCCCCTGAGATCGGTGGACCATCGTTGCCCCCATCGTTGCCACCCATCGTGGCCTCCCATATTGGCCCCCTCCAAACCCTCCCTATCCCTGAGTCCGATCCCTAGGACCAACTCCCGACCGCTCTCCTTGCATCCCCATCGCTATCCCTACATCTCTACACCCGTACCCTCATACCCCGTACCCCCATATTCATTGTCCCTATCCTTCCCGATCCCCCACCCTTATGTCCACTGACCGAATCCCAATCTCCATACCTAATCCCTATCCCTGTTTGTCCCTATCATTATCCCTCTCTTTTCGGTCCTATACATCTATTTCTGCCTCCGTATCCCTTCGGCCTTATCCCGGCTCCTTCAATACATATTCTTATTTATATCACCCCATCGTGGCCCCCGATCGTGATTGTGTGAAGTTGTTGAGGGTCTTCTGCCGCAAGGGTGTAATTTTGCTAGTGGGGGACCAGGTGTACAAAGGCCAGTGGGGGCCAGGGGCCATGGGAGGATGATCGAACAGCACTGTCTAGTCGAACTCTATCAACGGTAGAGATCACAAGTGCAACCAGCGGCCGCTGCAATGGATAACCGAATCGCCTTATCCACGGTTGCAGCATGATTCCTTCAACGATGTCTGACTCAAAGAGGGTCTCCTCCAAACAGGGCGGGGCCCTCAAAAGTGGACGAAGATTACGCTCCAAGCTTTCTTCGAGCAGTATTTCTCATCGTTATACGACTGCTGCAGAGGGGGTGGTCCGCACAGGGAGGGGAAGGTGAGATGCTGCGAGGGAAGTGGAAACACCACGAGAAGGTAGCGGCAGTTAGTCCCAGACCTCCGACGTCGCGACGTTTATTCATGGCTCGGGGCATGAAGCTCTCGCCCTCATCTCCACGACGGTCGTTTTTCTCCTCACGGGTCGTCCACTGATGTAAAACGAAGCCAGTATGAGGACAAATCATGATGAGGATACTTTGGGAATCTCTGGGAGCCAGTGGGTCTGGAGAACGTATCGTGCACCGCGGCAGTTCCAAAGCGCCGCGGAACGCTATGGGGGGGCTCTGGGGAGATTCCCACTTCCCATCCTTATCCCAAAGCCTGCCTGCCTGACTGCCTACCAACGACTGGTCTGCCGCAGATATCCTCCCTCCCCCCCCTCCTTCCTCCCCTCCCCTCCATCATCCCCTGCGTTCCTCCCCTCCCCACACTCCCTCTCCCTCCCCTCCGGTCCTCTGGTGCCCTTCCTCCCCTGGGGGGGCTGCCGAGAACCCCGCCGGCTGCTCCCCAGGGTCCACATCGCCACCGCCTGTCTCGCCGTCTTGGCTTCTCTTTCTGGCCCGGCGAGAACCTTTGGCCAACCTGGATCCCGTCGGAGTTAACTGCTGCTGCTCCCCTCCTGCTTTGGTCTTACCCCTCGGCGTGCCAGCGCCGAGACCAGAAGCCGAGGCCCCTTTGTCAGCAGGAGAAGCCTCCCCGAAACCAAACATCTCCTCCCAATTCCCCGCCATGGCGCACGGCCAGGCTGGCAGGTGGCAGTGGCGAAAGTCTGGGGGGGGCTTGGAAACTGGTCGCGTTCTCTCAAGCCTGAAGCAAGATCGCGCTACGAAATCCTGACCTCGAACAGCGGCTGTTCCCGACAATCATAGCGACACATCGGGCGAATCTCGTGTCCGTGGCACAGACAACAGTCCGATGCTAGAACAAACGGCAGTACACAATTGCCGCAGGAAGATAACGACTGAGAACTACGAACGGGAAAGGGAGGGAGGGGCGAGGAGGAAGGGGAGAGGGAAGAGGGAAGAAACGAGCGGGGACGGGGGGAGGCGGGACGACCACGGGATGTGATGGGACCTAGGCGAGGGCGGGGGTGGGTGGAAAGGGTATGGAGCAATATATATATATATATATATATGTATACATATGTGTCTATATATGTATATATATATATATATACATGTATATGTGTATGAATATACATGTATGGCATGTGCGTGACACGTGTGCACGGCTAGGGCTAGTAATGAGCGCGAACGGTATATAGTAATTTATACATGTGCATGGCTAGCAGTGGCACTCGCAACATGGACTATATCCTTTGTTGCGCGCGCACGGCAAGACCGCAGGGCGACTGAAGTAACATTCGTGCACAATTCAAGTTTAATGCTGCAGCAGGGGGTCGAATGACGAACGACGAATACCAGACGCGACATCTAGAAACTCAAGCTTGGGCCATGGCCAACGGCAAGATCATAACCAATAGCGCAACGCGTGGAGTGTAGCCTCCTGGCTGCAACGCACGAAGTGCGACAGGTGGGGCGCAATCCACGGCGTGCAACCCCTGGAACTCAATTCAAGAGACGAGGGGGCGATCAATGGGATGGGGGATGGGGCAGATGCAATAACTTCTCTGTTGCGCCGATGGGGCACTGGGCGCGTCCGACAGGGCGTAATCCATGGGCCACGGGGCGGCGCCGCCGTGGGGCACCCTGGGTGGGGCGGTGGGCCGCATGGGCTAAGCCTCTTGAGGGGGGCCCCGCGTGCGGCGGTGAAACCCACGTGGGCGGCGCCTTATGGGCGGGGCCAGGTTGGCGGGGCCGCATGGGTGAGTCCTTATCGGCGGATCCCATTTCGGAAGCCCATGCCCAATGGGTGGACGGTGGGCGGGGCCCCATGGGCCCATGGGTGGAGCGCTATGGCTTTGGTCCCGCTGGGTGGAGGGCCTTGGGCTACATTTATAGGCTACGAGCGAAAGAGGGGCGGGGCCCCGTCCTTGCGGGCGGGGCGACGGGATGCGAGCGCGCTCGAGTTTCCTTCGCTGCCGTCCCAGGGCGGGGAGGCTGCGCTGGCCCCAGCTGTCGTCGCCGCTGCGGGCCGCAGGCCGCGACCGTGCCACCGCGCGGGGGCCTCCAACAATCTGCCCGCGGCCGCGGCCTGCGGCGGTGTGCCTTGGTCGTCGCCGCGGAGGCCCATGGGGCGCGGGCTCTGCCCTTGGCCCTTGGCCCTTGGCATCGGCAGGGGCCCCGCGCGGGAAGGGCTTCCCCGCGTCTGCCAGCTTCGCCTCCCCCCTTCCCCCTTCCTTCCCCATCGAAGAGCAATGCGGGCCGGCTTCTATGGCCCCCGATGTGCGTCGATGGGCCCCCTAAATGCGCCGATGGACCCCATGGGCTGCCAGCGAGCAGTCGCGCTGCAACCGCTGGACAAGCGAAGACAAGTTTTGCTGTCTGGGTAGGTAGGCACGTCACTTCGCGACCCAGCTCGTGCTCGCAGAATGCGGCCGAGCGCGAACGGCGGCAAGGGCGTCTTCCCGCGGCTGCCGCGGAGCATCGCCGCGCCGCTGTGCCGCGCGGCCAAATCTGCGACCAGCGCGGGCCGCAGCTCCGCCCGGCTCCCGCAGGGCCGCACTTCGCGCGGCCACGATCCTGGATTCGGGCCAATGGCTAGTCGCGTTCCGCGCGCGTGACAGCAGCGGCGAGCGCCGCCGCGCTTCATCAATGGAAGGGGATGGGGGATGGGGAGGGGGGGGAGGGAGAGGAGGTGGAGGGAGGGGGGCCGAACGAAGCGCCACAGTAGGAAAACGCTGCATGGGGAGGTGGACGAGGAAGAGGAGGGAGGAACAAAAAGGGGGAGGGGGGGAGGGGGAGGGGGAGGGGGAGGGGGAGGGAGGGGGGAGGGGGAGGGGGAGGGGGGGAGGGACGGGATGAGGATGATGGAAGGAAGGAGCCTGGAAGTCTGCGACGTCGAAGCGCGCTCGGCTTCCCCGATGCCCTCTTCGCCCTCCGCGGGACTCGCGGGGCCCTCCTCCGCTTCCGCTTCGCCATTGCCGATCATGCCGTCGCGTTTGTCGGCGGCCTGCCCGACGCCCGGGCTGCTGGGCTACCCGATTCACGATCTGAGAATGTGTGAAGGCCATGCCAGCCGCGCGCCCGCTTTCTGCGGGGCCGCGGCTGGTTGGCTTGCGCGAGACGAGGGATTAGCCTCAGCCCTGGCAGGTCTCTGCCGATCAGCCCGTACCTAAGGGGCGACTTGTTGGAATCCCACCCGCGGGGATGGTCGCTTCTGCGAAGTGATTCGGAGGCGGGCTCTCTTCGGAGGTCCGCTCCTCCTCTTCACGACGGGGTCAAAATCGACGCGCGCGGACCGCCTGCCTGTCGCTGCGCCGCGCAAGATTGCGCACCCGCCCTTCCATGAATGCATGGTTCTCAAGTATGGGTGGGTAGTCGGCTGGCCGCGCCGCCGCGCCGATAGACTTGCAGGCTCGCGGCTTGCTGATTCCCGCGGCCCGCCCGGCGTCGCAACAGAACCCAACAGGAGTAACTTGTCGTCCTCGGGTTTCGCGCAAGGGCTGCGTGTGATGAACACGTGGTCTAGCCCTGCAATGATCGGCAACTCTGCGCCGACGCCGGCCTCGGCGCACGCCGCAACGCTATGCCGCGCGGCCCCTTGCGCGAAGCTGGCGTGTATCCGCCTTCAGCGTTGCGCCGCGCAGGAGCAGAACCAGCGCGACCCGCGCGCTCGTTGATGCGTCGGTAGCCAATTGGACGGGGCCGCGCGGATCACCAACTCCAGCCGCCAACCTCCTAATGATGCATATGAAATGCGCGTATCTGCCGCGGCGCGCGAAAATCATAGTTTAAATCTCCGTCTAAAGCATTTAACTAGAGCTCTTGCGCGTTAGGCGTGGGCCGCGGGACCGCGGGGCCGCGGGCCCGTGCAACATAGGCCATTGCACCATCGGCATGGTCGCCGCCAACACACATCAATCAACCAATCATCCAACCAACGAACATACCGCCAGCCAATACATCACGGATTAAGCAGCTCATGAACCCACAACCCACCACCTAGTCTTCACGTCGTCGTCTACAGGAACGCGCGCGCTCGGCTGGCCCCAGGCGATAGCGGCAGGACAAGTCCTGGCGCCTCCATTAAAGGGATGCGATTCGCTATTTCGGAAGATGCGAATGAAGAGGCGGTCATTGCGGCCGGTCGCGATTGTTTTGTTTACGATCTTAAGCTGTTTATGTGTTACCGTTTCGTTTCGAGTGTTTTATACATGCCTGTGTTGTCGTCATGCGGTCGCGTCCGTGTAAAGTCAAATTCGCACGAATCACATGTATTTCCAGCTCTTCAATTTCTGGAATTGTGATGTTGGGTGTCGTTGTGATGGAATTTCTTTGTCGCCAGTGCGTTTTTCGCGGTGCCCACCATTTATTTTTGAATCCGTTTGCGCTGCGCGCGTCGCAACGAAAATGCGTCATATTGTTCCACCGCGGACAAGAAATCGTAAGACACGTGTCGAAATGTATTGGATTTCGTATGTCACCATCCTTTTGATTAAAGGGGTTCGATGCTGAACAAAATAAAAAATGCGTGGTCACAGCGAAACGCGCACAAAAAAAACAAAACGTAGTTTTATTCCATGCGTTTTGTGCTGTAAACTGTGGAAATTGACAATTTGTACACCGCGAGTGTTGTTATTTCATTGAGTCTGGAATCAGGGCCCACTGCCCCTCGCACGCGCGTCGCCCGACCGCGCCCGACCGCGCCCGACCGCGCCCGACCGCGCCCGACCGCGCCCGACCAAACCGCCCGACCGCGCCCGACCGCGCCCGACCGCGCCCGACCGCGCCCGACCGCGCCCGACCGAGCCCGACCGAGTCATATTTCAGCGCCTGAGGTCCCTACTTGCTTTGGGGCTGTCGCGCATCGATTGGTGCCTTGTTTGGGTGTACTGTGCGTGTTTTGCATTGGTTTTACATTAAAAACGTTGTCTTCGCATCAGAATTCGAAATGCTCTATCAATTCTTGTTTGTTCTGCCTGGGTTCAAACGTTTTTCGTTTTTGCTGGAGTTGTTGGGCCCAGTCGGGTTGTTTTCTGCGCGCTGCGCATGCGCGCGCTCATTTGCACAATTTTCAGAAGCAAAACAAAATAAAACCGTCGTGACACAACCGAGCGCATTTTTATTGATCGTGCGCTGTATTTTCGGGAAAGAATCGGGACTTTGAGCAGCGAAACGAACATTTGTTGCTTCAGTGCCATTGTTTCGCACAAATGCGGACGATGTGTGACTGGCTCAGGTAAAGCACACGCGCGTCGCATTATTACTGCCATGGCCGCACATGGTGTCAGCTGTGACCGTGGAACCCAGCGCAAGCGCAGTGAACGTCACATCGAGTGTGCCAAACATGCGAAATGTTGTGAACATGCGTTCATTTGTAATGTTGTGCGTTGTTCCAGGTCGAACATGTGCCTGCGTGGTTTGGGTGCGCCCCCCTTTGCGATGGAGGAAGCTGACGCCCACGAGGTGCGCCGAGTAGCTGAAGAGACTGGAGTACAGTATGCTGGAGTGGCGTAGCGATGACTAGAATAGCGCGGAGCAGAACACGTGTCATCCGTAAGGCTTGGTAGAGCAGATTCTGTTCGAATGCATGCACGTTTGCAGATGTATAGTGCGGTTGCGCCGACAACGATAAGGCAAGTAAGGGTCTGATAAACATTGTCAGAATTCGGTCGCGAAAATACTTGACGGTCGGTTGGTCGTGATAACGACATGTATGCATTTATGTATGAGAGCAGTCATGTGTGCATGTCTATATGTATGTGTATATGTATGTGTGTATGTTTGTTGTTGCGTATGTATGGTTGCATGTGTGTGCATACATATGTATATATATAGATAGACATGTGTGCTCGTATGTGTGTGTATGTATATGTATGTATGTACGCATGTACGTATGTATGTATGTATGTATGTATGTATGGGTGTATGTATGTATGTATGTATGTATGTATGTATGTATGCATGCATGCATGTATGTATGTATGTATGTATGTATGTATGTATGTATGTATGTATGTATGTATGTATGTATGTGTATGTGTGTATGTATGTATGTATGTATGTATGTATGTATGTATGTATGTATGTATGTATGTATGTATGTATGTATGTATGTATGTATGTATGTATGTATGTATGTATGTATGTGCGTATGCAAATATGCATGTATGTATATATTTAAGTATGTACGCATGCATGTATGTAAATGTGTATGTATGGATATATGTATGTCGAGGGAGAGAGGAGGGAGATACGAGGAAGGGATCAGGGCGAGATGAGTGGAGTTGGAGGTGAGGAAGTGCAGTGCAGCGGAATAGGAGGAGTGAGGAATGGGCCCGTAGGTAGAATCGCAGGAGGGAGACCCAGGGACGATGAGGATGAGGATGAGTATGGTGGAATGGAGATGGGGAGTAGGATTGGGACGACGAGGGACGGGTTGGAGAGACAGGGTAAGAAGATAAAGACGGGGATAGTAACGTCTTGCTCTTGTCTAGCTGGCTGGTTCTGTCTAGTGGGCGGCTGGTTGGCAGCCCGGCTGGCTTCCTGCATGATTGTCTGGTTTGTTGGCCATGGTGCACTCGACAAAACAGAAACCAGGTCAAACAGAAGGAGTGATCGCACTGCATCCGCGATAGCACTATCAGACATCCTCCCCTCCCTCCTGTCATCTCCTCGTTCCTCCGCCTCTCAGGACCTGGACATCTTACATATTTTCTCCGTCTCCATCCTCCTCCATCTCCTGACTCTCCTGATCCTCCTCGCTTACCTCGTGTGTTGAGTCCCTATTCTCTGTAGAACTTCTGGCACTGCCATACAGGGCATCCCCGTCCCGGGCCCGGCCCGGCCGACATGCCGAGGGGTGACATCTGCCCACGCGTCCACCGTCGAATTGGATCAGCAGCTCGAGGCTTGCCTCCTGCTGGTGGCCCATCGGTCTGCGTCATGCTCCCTGCCTTGTCAGGCTCGTTGCCTGAAGTGCCGAGTGACCCCACATTTCTACTGGCGCCTCTCTGGGCACGGTTGGGCATCCCTAGATTCCCAGACCCCGTAGACTCCTGGAGCCCAATGCCCTAGACTCCGATACCCCTATGCCTCAGACCCAACATATGATAATCAATAACTCCAGACCCCAACTCCCTAGACGTAGACCTTATCTCTATCCACGAACCGTGGCTCCCCATCGTGCCCCCTATCGTAACTGCGTAACGCTGCTGAGCATGTTCTGCCGCAAAGGTGGCACTTTGCTCGTGGGGGGCGTGCAAAAAGAGCAATCGGGGGGGGGCAGGGGAAAAAGAGCAATTGGGCCCATGGGCCATGGGAAGATGCGCGCAACACTGTACTCTGCAACTCTGTCCGCCTCGCTTGTTCCAACAACGGTGCAACTGTAGTGATCACACATGACAGAAGAAGAAACTATACGGTTTAGTCTGCAAGAAGAAGAACAGATATTGAGATGCGCGTAGACGTAGCCCCATACATTAGAAAGTATACCCCCAGACCCCACTCCCTAGACCTTAGACGCATCCTACGCCCGTGGGCGGCGTGTGAGAGGCGTGTGAGAGGCGCGTGAGAGGCGTGTGAGATGTGCGTGGACGTAGTCCCATGCATTAGGAAGTATACCCCCAGACCCCACTCCCTAGACCTTAGACGTATCCTGAGCCCGTGGGCGGCGTGTGAGAGGCGCGTGAGAGGCGTGTGAGATGCGCGTGGACGTAGCCCCATGCATCAGAACGTAGACCCCGAGACCCCACTCCCTAGACCTTAGACGCATCCTAAGCCCGTGTGCGGCGTGTGAGAGGCGCGTGAGAGGCTTGTGAGATGGACGTGAAAGAAGCGTAACACGACGATCCAAGTCTCAGATCAGTAGACGCAGCCCCTAATATATGTATATAGATATATGTATCCCAATACCCATACCCTGTTGAGTCTTATCTCTATCCACGAATCGTGGCTCCCCATCGTGCCCCCTATCGTAACTGCGTAACGCTGCTGAGCATGTTCTGCCGCAAAGGTGGCACTTTGCTCGTGGGGGGCGTGCAAAAAGAGCAATCGGGGGGGCAGGGGAAAAAGAGCAATTGGGCCCATGGGCCATGGGAAGATGCGCGCAACACTGTCATCTGCAACTCCGGCCGCCTCGCTTGTTCCAACAACGGTGCAACTGTAGCGATCACACATGACAGAAAAAGAAACTATACTGTTTAGTCTGCAAGAAGAAGAACAGATACTGAGATGCGCGTAGACGTAGCCCCATACATTAGAAAGTATACCCCCAGACCCCACTCCCTAGACCTTAGACGCATCCTAAGCCCGTGGGCGGCGTGTGAGAGGCGTGTGAGAGGCGCGTGAGAGGCGTGTGAGATGCGCGTGGACGTAGTCCCATGCATTAGGAAGTATACCCCTAGACCCCACTCCCTAGACCTTACGCGCATCCTAAGCCCGTGTGCGGCGTGTGAGAGGCGCGTGAGAGGCGTGTGAGATGCGCGTGGACGCAGCCCCATGTATTAGAACGTAGACCCCGAGACCCCACTCCCTAGACCTTAGACGCATCCTAAGCCCGTGTACGGCTGTGAGAGGCGCGCAAGAGGCGTGTGAGATGCGCTTGGACGTAGCCCCATGCATTAGAACGTAGACCCCGAGACCCCACTCCCTAGACCTTAGACGGGTCCTAAGCCCGTGGGCGGCGTGTGAGAATCGCGTGAGAGGCGTGTGAGATGCGCTGGACGTAGCCCCATGTATCAGAACGTATACCCCCGGAGCCCACCCCCTAGACCTTAGAAGCATCCTAAGCCCGTGGGCGGCGTGTGAGAGGCGCGTGAGAGGCGTGTAAGATGCACGTGAAAGGGGCGTAACATAACGATCCAAGTCTCAGATCAGTAGACGCAACCCCTAGTATATATATACATATATATATATATCCTAATACTCATACTCTGTTGAGTCTTATCTGTATCCACGAATCGTGGCTCCCCATCGTGCCCCCCTATCGTAACTGCGTAACGCTGCTGAGTACGTTCTGCCCCAAAGGTGGCACTTTGCTCGTGGGGGGCGTGCAAAAAGAGCAATCGGGGGGGCAGGGGAAAGAGAGCAACTGGGCCCATGAGCCATGGGAAGATGCACGCAACACTGTCCTCCAACAACGGTACACTTGTAGTGATCACACATGACAGAAGAAGAAAAGATCCTGTTTAGTCTGAATCGTCCGACCCTGAATCCGAGTCAGAGTCCGAACTGGACGTGCTCCCGCTCCCGCTGGAGCTTCTGTCCTCGTCGCTCGTGGCGGCGCCGCGGCCTCTGCCGCCTCGGCCCCGGCCAGCCTGACCGCGGCCTCGGCCGCGGCGTCCTCGCCCTCGGCCCCGGCCTGGGTCTCCGCCTCGTCCTCCTCGCCCTCCTCGCCCTCGGCCGCGTCCACCCGCAGCCGCCGCCTCTGCGTCCAGCTGCTCGTCCGAGAGCGGCGGGGCCGTCGGCGGCGGGAGCCTCGCGAGCTCCTCGTCGAGAGCCTGGGCTGCGACACGGCCCTCCGCTCTCCGCTTCCGTCCTTACGTCATCGGACCTCCCCTGCCCTCCCCTCCCCTCTCTCGGGCTCCCCTCCTTCGCGGAGCTCAAGGGGGGTAAGGCTCGAAGAAACATTTGGGGGTCAGCCAGGTCCAGGGAAAGAGGGAGCGAGAGTGGCCCGGCAGGGAGGACATAAACGGAGGCACTGAAAGAAAGGAGAGAGAGAGAGAGAGAGACAAACGAAGGATTACACATGAAGGGGCACGAGGATGATAGAAGTAGAGAGGGGAGACTTGCAGACAGAGTGTGGTCAAGCTCAAAGGGGCCCAGGGTGATTTGCTCAACCAGAGGCGTCCTGCCTGCTTGGGCGCCATGCCCAGGGCCCGAGACAGCAACGCTTGCGAAGGACATGTGCGCAAAATACCCTGGCCCTCCTTGAGCTTGACGCTTGACGAGACTTGGGTTTCTTTGACTACCATTTGCCCAGCCCGGGGGACCTCCTCTGAAAAAATAGGTAAGTCTCGGGGATCGATGGCACCGTGGTCTCTCTTGTAGTGCACGAGGCCGCCATGCAAACACCACGCTTTCAGCATCGAAAGCACTCTGCCAGAATCCTCGTCAGCACGAATATTCACTCGTTTGGTGCAACTAGTTCTGTCATTCAACTTGTGATGAGGGCACGTAGCCTGCCAGCCACCACGGGGACCACGCACTGCTGATGGCACTACCCACGTCATGAGAAATTGTCCCCAACGGTGATTCTCGTCCCGTCGATGGCGCACAGCAGGAGGTGGAGGATCTGGGGGTGGCTCTGGGGAGTCATCAGCCCCAGCGTCGTCTGGGTGCTGGCTTGGTGCTGGACTTGGAGTCTGGCTGCGTTCAGCTTCGCCACCACGTACGTCGGAACCACCGCCCCCTTCACCAGGCTCACGAGACAAAGGGGAAGGTGAATACTGAGCAGGTTCCTCCTGCGAGACGACCGGTAGTACCACAAGTGAGTCCGCGCCGCCGTCACACTCTTCAGGTTCAGGAGAGCGCGGCGACGGCGGTGGCAGCGGCGTAGCCATACCGCCCACAGGCGTAGCTGTGCCGCCCACAGGCGTAGCCGTACCTCCATGATGCGACCGCGGCGAAGCTGGCGACGGCTCAACGACCAGAACTTCTGCTCCACCCGTGGCGCCGCCGTCGCCGTCTCCCCCGTCTCCGCCGTGACCGTCTGATCCTCCTGGGCCGCCAGGGGGGCCGCCTGAGTCGTCACCTTCGTCATCGAAGAGATCCTCCAAGAAATCATCGTCTTCCTCTTCTGCGTCCTCTCCATGTTCATCATTACCTTCGTCGCTTTTACCAAACAGCTCGTCTGCCATAGCGCCACCTAGATCTGCGGCCTCGGCGTCCTCCAGGGGAACCGCCCCACCAAATGGATCGTCCAAACATAGGGCAGGTCGAGATTCGCCATCTGGATCAGGACGAGCATCGAACTTCAACAACTTAGTGTAGTACGATGCTTTCTTGCCGTGCTCAATCCTCACAATCCCGTGAATGTGGGCAATATCTTCTGCCATCAGGAGACAATGAGCATATGCCCCTAGCAATTTCAAACCAGTGGTGCGGAATATTTTGCTTGACTTCCCATGCTCGTATGGTTCTGCTTCTCTGCCTTTTCGCTTGAGCTCCCATGTCCAACCCTCCCGTCGAAGCATATCGAGCAATTCTAAAGTGGTAAGGTCGGTGATGGGGATGTGATCCGCGGGCCTCTTGGTGACAGCAGGGCCGCGACCCACAAGTCTCCGTATTGGAACGACTGCTTTAGATCCAGCTCGGGTGAGTTGCCATTCAGTGGTGCCCGCCTGCTCTCCTTTGTATTCTACCAAGCCGTACCCAAGTAGTTTGTTCATAGTTTCTTTCAGCATGCCCTCGTTGAACTCACCCGTCTCGCAAAAGTTGTTGCTGTTGGGGAACGCATGCGCCCGGATCATAGCGCCCAAACAGGTGATGATGTTTTGTTCAGGCTCCAAGTGTTTGAACATGTAATATAGATTCTGATCAAATCCCCACGCCGTCAATAGATCCTCGGTGGAGGGCGGACGATGCCGACCGCCATGAAACGTGAAATCAAATCTCACCGAATGGAATTCATGCAAGGATGCGAGGCCCTTGAGCGCAATCGTTTGGAACAACTGCAGTAGCCGCGTGTCCGGAAAACTAAAGTCAAAGGGACCACGATTTGTAACGCATGAGCCTTGGACCCCCCGAACGATTCAGGATGACTTCTGACAGCTGTGCACCCAATGCCTCAACATAAATCCAATGGATTCCCAGAGCCCTGATTCCTAGTCCTAGCCCGAAGACTTCGAATATGTTTCATACACACGAAACCCAGCCCCACAGGCCCCTCGCCCCAGGGGCACCCAGGCTCACCTAAGTGTTCTTCCCCTCCCGGAGCCTCCCCTGGCTCGTTCGGGAGGGGGGTGGGGGGCCAAGAGCCCTCGCGACGACCCTGGTGCACCCCCAGACGTCGGGACATGCGAGAGCCTCATGGTTCCTGGGAGTCTAGCAGGCTACAAACGCACCGCACGAGAATCCAAATATGAATAATGATCAACTATCAACGCGACATATTGGTTACTATTTATGCCTACTTGTGGAATAAGGATAATATTATTAAAACCCAAAGGGCTGCAATATGGTTCACGACTCAGAACTGCGCCAAGAGTACCTCAAATGGGCCCAACATTGCGTCGAGAGGAGCCCCGGGCGGCTCCAGAGGGCTCCGCGAGAGCGCAAGACGACCCGAAGATGGCTTACAAGTGCCCGAGATGTGCCACGAAGGCTCCAAGATTGCCCTCCGAGGGCCAAACGTGGCTCCAAGAGGGCCCCACAAGGTCACAAGAAGGCCCCAACGCGGGCGCGCATAGCCCGAAGGCAGCCCAGAGATAGCAACGCGAGGGCCTCACCATGGACTCTGGTGGCAAGGTGGCGGTGGAGGAGTGGAGGGAAAAAGGGAAGAGGACGAGTAGCACCCCGCTAAGCCGCTTGCCCATTCCCATCAACCGTTATTGCTCTGCCCTCGTCATCCTCGAGGCCATTATCCTCATCACTGCGGTTTTCCCTCGTTCTCCACATCTCTCCTCATCCCTCTCATCTTCCTGATGATCGCCCCAGTACCCTTATCGTCAATCAGTATCCCTCCTCTCTGCTCCTCCTCCTCCTCCTCCTCCTCCTCCTCCTCCTCCTCCTCCTCCTCCTCCTCCTCCTCCCCCTCCTGCTTCTCCCCCTCCTCCTCCTCCTTTGTCTTCGTGAATCCCACCAGTTCTAGATGATCGATTTTTCCCCAGGGAGGCCCAGCACATCCCAGAGGCGAGATCAATAAAGCCCGCGCGGCGCGTGGCCCAGCACTGCCTCAACGGAGCCCAAGCTGGTCTAAGAAGGACCCCAGAGGAGCGCAAGAGGGACAAACTACAGCGCAAGGACGCTACAGGAAGGTCCACACGCGCCTC
>CAUYUJ010010194.1:0-29834 GCA_963575745.1 Prorocentrum cordatum
TCCCACCGCTGGACGGCATGGGAGGGGCGCACATCCCTGCCAGCCGCCAAGCCCCCGACACCCGCCCCCACTCCCTGGACAGGGAGGCCTCGGCACTGGGTCTTGGCGGCTTCGATGAGACGAGACACGGGCACAACGATATCGCACTGACTGCACCTCCAGGTGCCTTCGGCTTGCTCGAAGCGATGGCTGGAGGCCTGCAGCGCGAGCTGCCTCCTCGAAGGGGGGGGGCCCTCCGCAGCACAGTGGCCCGTACTCCACTCCATGGGTCGGCCTCCGCAGCCAGGGCCAACGCGCGCCTCGCGCGCGCTCGAACCAGGGTGCCGATCGCATCCCAGTGGTCAGTTTGAGGCTCACCCCCTTCCACCGACACCGCCCGCCCTCTCCCCGCCGCCGCCCCCGCCTCTTCATCGGCCAGGGCGTTGCCCTGAATTAGGTAGGGATCGATCGGATCGCTGAGAGAGGTGGCTTCGCCCATATGGGAAGGGACCCATGTCAGGTTCACCTCCGACGACCGAGCCTGGAAGGCCACCCGAATTCGAGACCACAAATCTTGATGCGCGCCATTCTTCTGGAACTGCCGACCCCGCCCCCATGCTTTCATGAGGGGCTCGTAGTCAGTCACAAACAGAAACCGCTCGGGGACGCGCTCTAACGCGATGGCAAACGCGAGCAGCTCCGCCCGAGTGACCGTTTGACGCTGACCCCCAACAGGGGTCGAAAAGCCCCACGCAAGCCTCCAGCCCCCTTGGCCGTCAGGCTGCATGGCGATCACCGCCGCGCCACACCCTACGCCTACGTGGGTCCGCACTGTGCCCCCCCCCCCCCCCCGATCCGTCTCCGAAAACCACCACACTCCCAAAGTTGGGATGCGGCTCAACCTCAGAAATCGGGAGCGGCCCCAGGGACCGAAGGTTTTCTCCAGGAAAAACCGAGAGATGAGTGTAGCTCTTAGGCGGCACTCCTCGAAGCCACAGCACGGGGCAACTCTCCCACTGCACCTGGGCCTGCTGCCTGATACACCCACTCTTCTCGAATTCCTCGAAACCAACATTGCACGGGCACTCCCACACTCGATGGAAGAGAGTCTCTGTGCCCTGCTGGCACCTTGGACACATTGTGGCTACATCATATCCTAGGGCCGCCTGTCTTTCTCGAGTGAACTGTCTACCTGACACAGCCGCATTCTGGAGGCCTATGAGATCATCGGCTTCCTTTGCCAAAAACTTGCGAACTTCGCGACTCGCCAAAAGATCGCCCCCACCCAAGCTCCAACCCCTCACCCCCATGATGAGAAGCAGCCTGGGTCCAAAATTGGGACGCTAGATCCTGGACCAGGTCGTCAAGCAATTCGGTGAAAGGGGGCAGGCGGATCTTGCTCAACATGTCGGTGCAGGGTGCCTGGCTTCTTTTTCCACTGCCACCCAGCACTCAAAGGCACGGCGAAACGAGGCAATCCCGCGAGCGTGCGCGCAAGCTGCGAGTCTATCCGCAGCCTCGACACGTGCTGGGAGATCAGCATCGCTCTGGAGGCTGAGCTCATATAAGCAAGCGATCGTGGTGCCGCCAAGCTCCCGCATATCTTTGCTTATAAATTCAGACACACCTCTTGAGGAGCGTGGTGGAAATCGCCCACCATCCAGCAGGGCCGTTTACAAGGTGGGCTCGGCCTGGTGAGGCCCTCGCGTTCTGCCAGAGCAAGGAAAACCCCTGGGCGCGTCCCTGGAATGGTCACCATTCAGCCTCCTCAACTTTGGACGCCGTCAGAATGGGAACCTCCACTCTAGCGACCCAGCGAGCGTAGCTATCGTTGACTCGCTGCGTCGCCTCGGGCCGCGACGCATGCAGAAACCGACGAGCAACTCCATTGCCCTCCCAACTCCAGGCCAGCTAGCGGCACGGCAAAGGAAAGCGGCTCGCCCACAAGCAATCTAGCCTGCGTCCACACCTCAGCGGAGACACGGCACTCGACTCCGTCCTCCTGAGGTGCATTCGGCGCTGGTGGAGGATGGGCCAGACCAAAGCCTCCCGCAGCTCTGGAGCCAATCTGCCGCGCCGAGCTAGCCGTGCTTCTTCTCGTCGCAGGGAGCTCTTGCTCGTGGGGTCGGCTTTCTTCTTGGGCCTATCCACTTGCGGCAGCTCCTCCGGCAGGCGCAACTTCCTGTGCCAGATCGGCTGCTCGGACCTCTCGAACGAAACCGCGATGCCGCAATGGGTCTCCCATGGCACTGCGAGCACTGGGGTGAGGGTCACCCTGTCCTTCAGGCCCTCGCTGACGATCGCAAAATCGATCATGGAGCCCTGCCCTGTGTCGCATGTGATGGCACAAGGCGGGGTCAGCACCACCCCCCGAGGGAACTCCTGGATGCGGGCCTGCGCGATCTGCGATGGGGAATGGTTCCAGTCGCCCACGATCACGTACGGGTCCGCCAAGCTCCTCACGAACGAGACGAGCGCCCTCAGCGTCTTCACGTTGGGCCCCGTCGTGAACCCAAACTTGGGAGCGAGGTAGGTGCAGATCATCACCACATTGCCCCCTTTCAGGTGCCAGACGAGGGCCGAGAAACCGTGAAAGGGGCTAGCTGCACCGCTAGCGCGGTACTTGGTGAGGTACTCGAAGGAGGAGGTCGCCACATGGGTGCGTGCCAGGATGGCCTCACCTGCTGATGTGCCTGTCACTGATCGCCCACTCGCCCTGGCAGGCGTGGCGACCATCTTCCAACCGTCCTTCCTCACCGCTGCCTGCACCTCGGCGGTAAGCTCTTCGTTGAGATGAGTTTCGACGAACCTGCACAAGTTAAACTCCGTCTGGCTCGCCACGAACTTGTGGATCTTAGTGCCCCACTCTGTGATGTTGCCGTACAGCGCCGAGACGCGATGACGACTACCTCGAGGTCGGTCCATCAGCTTGGGCACGTCCAGCTTCGTCAAGGAGGCCACCTGTACTCGCTTGGACTCCGCCTTGGGCCAGGTCTGATGCTGCTGCTTCGGGGAGGCCACCTGCTCTACCACCGTCGCATTCTCCAGCACTGGCTCGGCCACCTGCTCGATGCCATGTGCCAGCGGCTCTTGGATGTCCCCTGCTGGTACACTATCGAGGTACTCGTCCAAATCAGCAAAGGGATCATGCTCTTCTGCAGCTGGGCCTTCGCAGTCTCCCTGAAGGCTCCACCCGTCGGCGGCCCTGGAGACGCGCTCATCAGGAAGGAGGGTCTCGGCCACCCGCGCGTCCGCGGCCTCCTGCATCCGATGATGGGCCTCGTTGCTGCTCTCCTGCCGCGCTACGTGTGAATATTTCTGCCTGTTCTCCTTCGATCTCGAAGGGCGTCCTGACTGTGTTTTTTCCCGAAGCTGCATCTAGCGCCGGTGGGGATGAGGGTGTCGGTGTCGGCGATCCCGACCAGGAGGAGGAGGAGGAGGAGGAATGAGAGGAGGAGGAGGAGGAGGAGGAGGAGGAGGAGGAGGAGGAGGAGGAGGAGGAGGAGAAGGAGGAGGAGAAGGAGGAGGAGGAGGAGGAGCAGCAGTGGACTCAGGGGGCGGGGTCTCCTCGGCGGCAGCGCCCGCGGCGGGGCACAGTGGAGGGCCGAGGTCCTCAGATGATGACGGACTTGGGGAGGCCGAAGTCCGCTTCGTGGGGCTCGGTGGAGCCGGTGTCGATGAGGACGATGTTGTCGTGGCCGTCCGCGACGGCAGCGTCGGAGATGTCATTGTAGTCGTGGCCGTCGTGGACGGCAGGGTTGGGGGCTTCAGCCGTGTAAGCATCCTGTCCACGATGCGCAGCTCGAGTGTCAAGGCGGGCGGCCACTGCCGTCGCTCTGGCGACATTACCTCCCAGGTCGAATCGGTCCAGAGCAGCAGGCCGTGTTTGGGTGTTGGCCGAGTAGCTTCCGCACCAACCGCCGGGGGAGTTCTTCAACTCCAAGAACATGTAATAGGACAAACACAATCGTCGAGTGGTGGACCATAACAATCTCTCATTCATATCCTCCGTTGCATACGCGTCCTCGCCTCCTGGGCCCAGCCTCTCCAGGACCGTACCGTGCGCAAACGAGCGAGGCAGGCACACATGATGTTGAAGCCGTACACAAAGTAAGTAGTGTTGAATCGCATCTTCAGCGTCGCAACCAAAAACACAGGAGGAGGAGTAGGAGGAGGAGGAGGAGGAGGAGGAGGAGGAGGAGAAAGAGAAAGAGAAAGAGGAGGGAAACCACCTCGAACACCGCACCGCCCGCGTGCAAGGTGGCGGCAGGCCCGCCCGTCTCGCCCTGAAGGCCTCGGTGGTGCGCGGCTCCTCAGACCACGGGCGCGGCCAGGTCATGGCTCTGCGCAGACGCGCCGCCCGAAAGTACGCTTGCAAGAGCTCTTGAGCCAAAATGGTTTGAACCAAAATGGCTTGAGCCCAAACAGCTACGGAAAAAGAGGAGGACGATGCAATACAGAGGAGAAGACAGTGGGGATGGGACGGCCACCAGCACCTGCGCCTGCTCCTGCTCCCCCTCTTCCTCTTGCTGCGACTGCTCCTCCTCCTCCACGTGCTCCTGCAGCAACTGCTGCTCCTCCTTCTCCTTCCGACCCTGCTCTTGCTGCGCATCCTGCCGCTCCCGAGCCTCCTGCTCCTGCTCCTTCCCCTCATGCTCCTCCTGCTGTTGCTCCGCCTCCTCCGCCTCCGCCTCCGCCTCCTCCTCCTTCTACACTTCCCCCCTCCTCCTCCCCCTCCTCCTCCTCCTCCTTCTCCTCCTCCTCCTCCTCCTCCTCATCGTCCTCCTCATCCTCCTCCCTCCGTACCCGTCCCTCCCACAGGAGGGAGCGCCGAGCCTTCCTCGCCACCTCTGCCTCGGCGCGCTCGGCGCCCTGCCGACAGGAGCCCAGCTTGGCCATGAGCTCGCGCAGCTGGATGAGCTGGTACTTCGGGGCGCGCGGCATGGAGCCGCGACCCCCCGTGCGGGTGGCGGGTGCTCGACTCTTCCGTGTGTGTGTGTGCTGTGTGCCCAGTGGTATCTGTCTTGATCCTCGGAGCGAGGGGCTTCCGCTCACGCGATCCCGTTTCGATTCGCAGGCGGCGACGCGTCCATGTTTCGGCGGCGAGCGAGGGATGAGAATGAGAAGGCCCTCTCAGAAAGCGGAGGGACTCCTCGGAAACCCTCGCGTCTTCCGAAAAGCTTCCCGTGTCTTCGGGGAAGGCCTGGAAAAAATCCTCTGAAGGCCAGGGGCTTTCGATCCTCCCGGGAAGGCCCGGCCCTCCTCGCTTCCCCCGCGGGGCTCGCCACCGAATGTTTGTCCCGTTCGTCTCCTTCATCGCGTCCCTTCCTGCTTTTCTTGACCCAGAGAGAGGCCTGGCTCCCCAGCCAGAGGCTTGATTTTCCATGGCCACACAACGGCAGCCAGGAGGGGGAGCAGGAGGAGAAACGAAGAGAGAGAGAGAGAGAGACGAAAAAGGAAACGGGAAATAGAGATGTATAAAAACTGTCAGGCGTCCGCCCACGCTGCCTACCCACAGTCGTGGGTTCATGTACCCCTGAGCCGGATCAGCCGCCGCGCATAAACCCAACGCGGCACGATGTAATGTGTCGGGAGCTGGAGCCACCAGTGCACTGAGACAGTGCTGTGCGAAGCAAGGCAGGAAGAGAGGAGGAGAGAGGAGCCGGAAGAGGGGAAGAGAAGAGGGAAAGAGGAAAGGGACAGCACGCTCACAGCCAGAAGGCCCCACGTGCGAGAACAGAAGGAGCAGACGGGCAGGCCTACAGCTGGCGAGGATTGCACCCTGCACAGCAGAAGCAGATAAAGGGGTTCAGACGGGTGGGGGCGCCAAGGCGCCCTGGAGTGGCCTGAGGTCCCTCGGGGCGACTGCCAGCCAAGCCCGCCGCCTTGTGACAGGGGCCGGGCGGGGTCGGGTGACAGTGGCCACGAGGAGGCCTGCAAGGCACGCGAAGTAGAACAAACATTGAGCGAACGCCGAGCAGGCGCGAGAAAGCGGGAAGAAACCAGGGGGGGAGGAGGGAGAGGCTTCACAGCGTGGCCAGCCTCAGAGCTTGAACATGACGCGGTGCTGGTCCCCTAAGCAATGCTCCGGAATGTGGCGCACATCTCCCGTTCACCATCCATTTTGTTGAGCAGGGACCGGCCGTCCCGGCATTCCCATAATCCTACCACGAAATGTCCCTAGAACCCAAACGTGTTCTAACAACAAAAATCAATGTTCTTAGAACATAAGCCCGATTTGTTTAAACAAGACAATCTCAACCAGAAATGTTCTAAGACCATTTCGTGGAAACCACAACAGGTTCTTAGAACATTCTTTGGTGGGGCTATAGGCGAGCCAGGACGCTTCGCCACTGCTTGAATTTGTGCCAGACGGAGCATGCGTCGGACCGAGTCGGCGCAGGCGACAGATTCGGAAACCGTGCAGGCAATGACATGGGAGATGGCGCAGGCGTCGGACGGAATCATGGACACTTCCATGTGTCACGGAATATCCCCTTCCTGGGTGGACGCCGGCGTGTCGCCGTGATGGTCGTGGACGTGGTCGCGATGGTTGTTTCTAGTCGTGTAGCTGGTTCTTGTTGTGGTCATGGTGGCTGTTCGTTGTCGTGGTGGCTGTTTCTGGTCGTTGACGTGGTGGCTGTGCATGATCGAGGTGGCTGTTTCTGGTCGTGGTGGCTGTTCCTCGTCGTGGTCGTGGTGGCTGTTCGCGGTCGTGGTGGCTGTTTCTGGTCGTGGTCGTGGTGGCTGCTCGAGGGCGTTGTGGGTGCAACCCCGCATCCTGGACATTTGTGTGTCGCCACGATGGTCATGGACGTGGTCGTGATGGCTGTTTCTGGTCGTGCAGGCTGTTTCTGGTTGTGGTCGTGGTGGCTGTTCGTGGTCGTGGTGCCTGTTTCTGGTCGTGCTCGTGGTGGCTGTGCGTGGTCGTGGTGGCTGTTTCTGGTCGTGGTGGCTGTTCCCCATCGTGGTCGCCGTCGCTGTTCGTGGTCGCGGCGGCTGCTTCTGGTCGTGGTCGTGGTGGCTGCTCGCGGGCAAGGCGGGTGCAACACCTCATCCTGGACACCTCCACTGTGTCACGGAACACCCCCTTCCTGGGTGGACGCCCGTCCGTCGCCGTGATGGCCGTGGACGTGGTCGTGATGGGACTGGGACGTCAGATGTTGTAGGCTTGAGGTCGGGGTGCCGAGTGGGCGGAGGCGGCAGGTCGATAGGTGGATGCGGGAGCGTGGTGGGACGCTGAATGCTGGGGGCTGGAGGTTGAAGATCAAACGGCGGAGGCAATAGTCCACAGGGTTGGGAAGTCGGATGTCGGAGAGCGGACGTGACGGGAAAGGACGTCTGGGAGGGCACCTAGAAAGCCGTCGGGAAAGCCGTCGGGGAAGGCGACGGGAGGGGCGTCGGCAAGGGCGCGGGGGAGAGCGCAAAATCGACTGCCCCGTCGGGACACGCCGCAGCCCGGAGAGTTGCAGTTCATCGAAGCCGGCGCCGGTGTCGCCGCGGAGCGTCATCAGCCTCCTGGTCGCGCTGCCGCGGGTAGTTGCCGCCGGCCGCGCCGCATGCACGTCGAAGTCCGGAGTGCCCCCTGCGCGCCTCGTGTAGAGATTGGTCCGGGCATTGCCGAGTGTGTGCGCTCCGGGCGCCTGCGTCTTGGAAGGCACGCCCGCGCGCCATGCTGACGGCGCGACACAGGCAACGGGTGGAGACAGCCTTAACGCAGAGAGCAGCATCAATCATATTGACACTCCACATGCCGTGGGGCAGGCCGTGGCGCGCGACCTCTTGCCCAAGGCGCCAAAAACCGCCACCGGATCCACACCGGGCGACGGACATAGTGCTCGATTGAGTCGGCCGCGACCGCGCCGCGCCCGAATGCGCACGGGCCCTGGCGATCCCGCGAATTTCGCATCCGTCGGTCTGTTCTCCATCTATTGACGATTGTACTCAAGGTAACCGCGCAAATCCTGGGCGGTACCAGTCGGCGCAATCGACCCAGTTGGCAAGCGACTCGCCGCGCCGTCCGGCCCAGGAGATCTGGGGACCGCCATCTCGCCAGCCTCACTCGCAAACGCCACTCCGCGCAGTATTTGTCATGTTGAAGTTGTCGCTCAATGAATCATCGTTGCGTCCCCCGCTTGAAACGTCGGTCTGCTTGCCGCGTGAGCGGGCCAACCGCGACGCCACCAAGGACAGCCCGAGCAGCGCGAATATGGACCCCCGCCGCTGCCTGCGCAGAAAAAATGTGTTTCACCACGGCCGGTATGTGTACAGCGAGCCATGCCAACGTACATGGATAACCACTTGGCCCGATCGGGAACTCACATCCGCCAACTCTCGTGTTAGTTGGTTCCATGTCAAACCTGGCCCCGGCGCCATTGCGCGGACCGCGGCCACTTCCATATCCAAGACAGACTGCGCAGGCTGCTCGACCTGGAAAAAATCAAAGGTTCGGTCACACGAACGCGTTGCACGCCGTCATAATGTGATGGTTCTGTGTGCTTGGCTAATGGTTTCTCTCACGATTTGTGCCTTTTGTCTGGTCACGTAAAATCCCAAATGCTTGCCTGTAGTGGCCCAGCTGATCTGGATAGCGGAGTGGTCGTCTGTGGTAGACTATTGCAGTTGGTCGACGTCGCCGTGCCAGAGCGGGATGACCACCGTCTTGGCCAAGTTCAGCGCAAGATTCGACACAACTTCCAAAACGTTGAAAGTGGCAAACGCCCGCCGGTGATCCCGGCGCCACGAACGAAGGACCATGGCAACGTTGTCGGCAAACGCTCTGGTTGTCGCGTGGGGGTGTCGGAGGTCCAGAACCCGCAATAGTCTGTCGGACGCCAAAGCGAACAGCAGGGGCGACAGTGGGCGCCTCAGTCTGATGCCTGCTTCCAAAACCACTCGTTCGTGGAGGCACCCTTGCAGCAAAAGGACACGGGTCGTAGATTGGCGATGCAACGACAGAACGCCCATGGCAAGGGACGGGAAGCTGGCGGCCCCCACAATGGCCGTAAGGTAGCGTAAGGACACCGACGGGAACGCGGAAGTGAAGCCAAACAGCACAATTGCGGCGTCCTCTTCCAGAACGGCCAACGTTGCGCGGTGCCCCACGTCGATGACATTTGACCACATGGACCTTCCCTGGTTGAAGCCTCATTGGGCCGGAGTGATTCCAAGGGCCACGAGAGGCTCCCAACGCAGCCGGTGCGCATTGGCGATGATGCGGTTGTCGGTGTTGGTGATGGAGAGCGGCCGTGTCCCCGAAGGCCTGTAAATTTGATTCCCGGAATCGTTGGCCCTGGAAGGCTTCTGGTAAACGACACAACAGGGATGCGTTGAAGTCATCGTGGGCCGCATCCCCAATGTGTAAACCGTCTGCTAATCTCTTGCTGGCCTCCCACAACGCGTGGATCCCCAGAGGCCCCATGCAACGCCATGCCTGGAACGGGAAACCATCAGGGCCTGGCCTGAAATTACAAGCGATTCTGGGGGCCTTCTGTATGTCCATGGACCGGAGGCGCCATTGGCCGACGGTGAGCCGTTGAGCCCGCGCGCGCCGCCAAGGCCGTCCAAGTAGAGAGCTTGACCTCGTCCACGGGATTGCCCGAAGACTCTGAGCCAGTGTGCGGCCAAGTGCGTCGCGATTGCCTGCGCGTCGGAGTGGATGTCGCCCGAGTCGTCTTCGAGGAGGTGGATATTCACATTCTCTGTCTCCCGAGCCAGTCGGGCCAGGCGCCGGTGTGCAGTGTTCCGTTTGACGCGCCGGCAGTGCTCATCCTGCTCTCCCATGTGCTGGGCTTCATCTGATGTCGGGACTGCATGTCCGAGAGAACTTCAGACCGAGTCAGCTGGACGGCAGGATCCTTGAGCTTGGAGAGGGCCAGCTGCAAGGGCGAGGTCGATGCCGAGGGAGTGGGCACCTATGCTGTGGGAGGCTTTTGACGTAAACTTCTGATGGACGACGCGACATCTGTACGTATGTCGGCGCTGATGGAAAATACCGTGGCGGCTGTTGCAGTGTGCTCTGCGTCGCCAAGAGAACAGTGGCCATGATTGCATTCGTTCGTGTTGCCCGCCACTGTGTGCATTGCCCCCCATTAACTGCAACTATTGTGGATCTGGTACCTCCCCTTCCCGGATTTTCGTCTTTGCTGCGTCCTGGAATTCCCTGGAGACCCAGGGTGCGAAATATGAATGCTTGAAGTATCGGTAGAGCAGGTGGTGCTGGCCGCTGCTGCCCGTCGGGTCGACGATGCCCGAAAGGAACAGGACGGTGGTCGGATGCTGCCCACCCTGACTCGCCCGCTCGCGGCCAAGGCCACACCGATGCCCAGAAGGAACCTTCGAACAAATCCGCCGTGTGGTGGTTGGAATATACCCTGTCCAGTCGTGACCGTACACCGATAGTCTGGTAAGTGAACTCGGCCTGCGCGAATTCCATCAGCCAGCCCGGCCCCGCCACGTGTTCCACCCAGTGCGCTTCTTCAGAGGCGTCGCGCCGTCCTTGGCCCGTGTTCCTTCCAGCGTGACGCGGCCGATGTCCTCGGTGACCCAATCGAAGTCCTGCGAGCGTGACGCGGTCGATGTCCTCAGTGACACGATTGAGATCCTTCCATCGGCTACACGCAAGAGTGACCCTGGGTAAGAGTGACCTTTGGTGCGCGGCTTTTTGGGGGCCGCGGGGGGACCAAACCTGGGCGCGCAGGCCGCTGCTCCTGCCTCGTGTTCAGCCACCTGGGGACCCACCTGTGCCCGCACCAAAGGTCACCCCGGCGAAAGGCCCCTCTTACGTCTGGTCCGTCCCAGCGCAGCGCGGTCGATGTCTTCAGCGTGGCCCGGTTGGCACCACCCCGCGCAAACCACTGAGGAGGAGGCCCGTCTCCCACAGCGGTCCGCGGGCATCGGCGCAGGCGGCCTCATCGGCCCCGCGGCCCGAGGGAGCGCGAGCAGCAGCGACTGCGAGAGCCCCGCGCGGGCCAGCCCGAGGGAGGGACGCAAGGCGGCCCGGGACTACTTCAGTCCATGGCGCTCGGCCGCACAGTGGAGGCCAGGCCGCAAGAAGCCTTTCACAGGAGACCCAACCCTGAGACCCCAGGACGTCCATCGATTCCTGGCACGGGAACGGCACGCTTCCATCGCAAAACCGTTTAAACCCAGGAAGCCCAGGGCACCCTGGAGGCAAGCAGGGTGTTTCTTAGCATGGGCACAACTGTATCTTCATAAGCTGCTGATGAACTGAGGAACGCATCATGCAGGACTAAGCCAGACCCTCCCTGCCGTCGGGAACTGTGCGACCATGAATACGTACACCCATCAGACGCCCGAAGAACATCTGGATTTGCGTCGGCGCCGTGCGCCTCTTGGATTCCCACGAAGTTGTGTTGAGATAACGACTGCGTAAATATGCACGTCTCCTGCGTTGCTTCTCAAGGTCGTAGGCCACGAGGCCCTGGGCAATCCAGGTTGCCCCCTTGTAGCTGCCACTGAGCGGGGCCGCAAGTGTAGGTGGGCGTGCCGCGGATGACCAGGCTGACGGCGAGGCTGTCGCGGGCGTCGGCATGTCCGTGGTTCGCGAAGCGGGGCTCCGCAAGTGACCTGACGAATAGGTGGCAGGTGTCGGAGCCAGCCAGGGTACCTCGGCAGCGCGGGACAAGCTTGTGGTCGAACGCGGTGCGGCAATGGGGCGCAACGTAGAAGAGCTGGGCGAGGGGCTGGGCGAAGAAGATGCGCAAGAAGATGAAGAGGAAGATGACAGTGAAGACGGGCCCGAAGATGCCCTCGCCGTCGGTGTAGTGGGACTCCGGGTGGTACTTCTCGGACCTCCGGATGTACGAGTGCATGGTCTGGCGGGTCGCAGAAGCCCGACTGCTTGGGGCACTGCTGCGGACGAGCGTCGAGCTGAGCTGGAACTCGATGAGGCCAGAGAGCAGAGGCGAGAACGTGATCTAGCCGAAGATGGAGGTGGAGGGGAGCACGAAACGCGCAGTGAAGGTCTTGAAGGTCGTGGAGTAGGATGTCGCGTCGAAGATCGATGCGATGAATTCTGTGGTTGAGCTGATGAGCTCAGCGTGTGTGTGTGTGTGTGTGTATGTGCTGAAGGTCTGGTTTGCTTGGCTTCCATGACCCTCCCGCCACCGCCGGGCGCCTCTCTCCTGTCCTCCGCGTGCACCGTGGCCTAGTTCGCGTTGCGTATGCCCGACGGATGATGTTCTGTCCGTCAGCGCAGTCCCTCTGCCTAGCCGCCGACGCAAAGAGTGTGTTGAAGACACGGCGGGCGCGCTGTCCCTGGCACGTCTGGCCGGCTGTGGCGGCCTTCGCTGCCCGGGCTGCCTGGCCGGGGTCCCTGGAGGCGCTGTGGTGAGCGGCAACGCCGCCCCTGTAGGCAGAGCCTCGACGTCTGTGAGGACACTCATGCAACAATAGTCGACCCAGGGAGGTGGCCACAGAGACCACATGAGAGGACGACGTCCTGATCCGAATTATCCTGGCGAAGGACCCAACCATACGCAGTTGCGGGTACGGCAATTATGAATATCTTCTTCGGTGAAGCTCCCCATGGGGCCACGAAGCGCTGCACTGGGTGGGGGGGAACGCATGCGGGCGGTAGCGCTGGGGCCGTCGGTGGAGCCCCCTATGGGGACACGAAGCGCTGTACTGGGTGGGTGAAAATGCCAAATTGGGTTCCTGGGACGCATGCGGGCGGTCCCACTGGGGGCTTCGGTGGAGCTCCCTTTGGGGCCACGAGGCGCTGTTCTGGGTGAGACGTGACCGACGACGACGACGCTGGCAACGCTCACGACGACGACGGCCTGAGGGAGGACGATGAGGGGCACGAGCACGGCCGACGACCGAAAGGGCAGGGCAAACGCCTGCCAGGAGGCGCGAGCGCGGAGCAGCGGGGCAGTCCGTGTGCTTCGTCATGTCGTTGCCGAGCCTCTCGTCGGTGGCCCTGGTCCTCTCCAGGAGTTTCCTAACCTCCTGCGGGAGTAGGGCACACCCCCTCCCCCTCCAGTGCGGCTGCCCTCCTCCTCTTGCCCCGAGCAGCCTGCTCCTCCGTAGCCTCCTCTTCCTCCTCCTCTTCCTCCTCCTCCTCATCTTACCCCTCCTCCCCCACCTCCTTGCCCCGCCTCCTCAGGAGTGGATTCTTCCTCCTCCTCCTGCTCCTCCTCCGTTCCTTCTCCTTATGAATAACTCTTCCCTGTCGCACCCCGAGGCCAGTCGGGTTGGCATTTCGCCTGAGACTTTCTCACCATGGCGCTGAAGCATAATTAACATTTGCAACACTTTCACACACGGAGGGCGGGTCGCTTTCAACATGTGGCTATCGCCTCAAGGCCGCACACATTCGTCATAAACACTTGCAAGAATTTCACGGCTTGAGGACAAGCGGAGTTCAAATTGAGGGGTCCACGAACCCGGCAAGAACCTGTAATCAAACTTTCTTCTGACGCGCGTGCGATACTTTCCATCTGCTTGTCTGCAACTGCTACCGCCTGCACGTCCTTCTTATCCTCCATCTCCTGCTCCACCTGCCCCTGCTCCTCCTCCTCCTCCTTCTGCTTCTTCTCCTCCTCCTCCTCCTCCTCCTCCTCCTCCTCCCGTCCTCGTCCTCCTCTTCCCCCCCCCTCGTCCTCCTCCTCCTCCTCCCTCCTCCTCCTCTTCCTCCCTGTCCTCCTCCTCCTCCTCCTCCTCCTCCTACTCCTCCTTCTCCTCCCGCTCGTCCTCCCGCTCCCCCTCGTTTTCCTCCCCCTCCTCCTCCCCCTCGTCCTCCCAGTCAGAATCCAGGTAGATTCCAGGCATGTATTAGCAGCAGATAGTGTAGCAAGTAGAAGACAATCCGTGCTATAGACGTCTTGGGTCAAGCTAACCGAAAATCGGACTTTGGTAGCGGAGCTACCGGTCCTCGGACCCGTAGTTCCTTTCGATATCGTAAAGCTCACTTTACGATCTCTCAGGTATTCTACGTATTTCGTGGATTGTTCATCTCTGGCTTGCAGGAGATTGAGGAGTTCAGCAACTCCACAGTTCACACATACGAACAAGTATATCAAGCAGCAATACCGCGGGGCTCCTTCGAGCAGCTCGCGAAGGTCAGCGACTCGTCGTTGACAGGCACCTCTTCAAGCATATCAAGATCAACAAGTACTACATCAGCCATACGCCATGGCGGCTTCAGCAGACCTTCGAGGCATTCCGCTGGACGAATATACTAGACAGTGCCCGCCAGGATGGCGGCCATATGTGCGCAGCTATTCGCTGATCACCTACGAGGAAAAGTTGCGGCTCTGGATGAGAATGACGGACATCCCTGGCGACTGCCAGGGTAGCGTGGTTGTCGGCAGACTGAAGGGTTCGGCGTATCGCATTGCTATGAAAATACGGCTCAGGCGCCAGGACGGCAGCATGCTCTATCAGGACGAGGCGGTGAACGCACTGGCGGAACCTGAGGATCTCAATGCTGGCCTACTGGCCACACCTTCAGGACTGCAGCAAATATTGGCGGACCTCAGAACGGCATTCGGCGACGACAGTCAAGACTTACAGGCGTTCCATCTCGACAGATTCTTCGACCTGCATCGTGGTTCGCATTCACTCTTGGACTATCTTACGGCTTTCAAGTTACGATATGAGGCAGCAGAAGAGCACGCAACGCTGAACATCAACCAAGTTGGTTTGACGCACCTCTTGCTCGCCAAGGCTGGACTGGCTCCGAGATTCATAGACGACCTGATGCTCAAGGTAGATGGCGACAGGAGCCAGTTCACTGAGATTTACAAGCTGTTGATGAAGTTCAGCAAAGGACAGAAGGAGATCGGCGACGGCGACACGCAGGGTATTCTATTGACGTATGATGACGATGATGAAGACCCAGAATATAGCCAGGTTGAGTATTTCACTGATCATGACGGAAGCTGGTACATATACGACTATACCTACGAGCAGGCATATTATCTCAACCTTGCGTCAGAGGACATGGATTATCTTTCATATATGGTTTCTGATTGCTGGGATGGCACTTGGAGTGCTAACGAGTTTCAAGCGTGGTATTATCAAGATGATGAGGATTACGAACAGGATGAAGATCATGATGACGAAGAAGCTCTACTCGATGACCCACTCGACGGTCCTTCTCACGATCTGGCCTTCTACGGCAAATATGGAGGGCGACGAAAAGGCAAGGGCTACGGCAATGGTAAAGGTGGCTACGGATTTCGTCGCAGGAGTTCAAGTAAAGGTGGTAAAGGTAAGAACAGATCACGCACGTTTGGTCGTGGAAAGGCAGGTGGCAAGGATCGGCGAGGACGTGACTATTATGGCAACAAGGGCAAGAGTAAGGGCAAAGGCAAAGGCAAAAAGGGCAAAGGTACAGGCTCGGACGATCGACATGGCCCGGTGATGGACTTACACCAAGGATCTGGACAACAATCTCAAGCTCCAGCAGGATCGGCCGTACACAACACGCGTGGCTCAGGATCAAGCTCTGGATGTGACAAGTGTGGCAGCCGGTGGCACAGCGTGAAGGATTGTCCGGTCAATAAGGCTACCAGCAGAAAAGGTTTCTTGGTCGGACTCGGCACAAACATCGCGAAGGACACGACGGCGACAGACATCACGCTGCCACTCCCTTCGACACCATCTGACGGCTTCGACAGCATCTCCCGACATCCAAGAGCAGCACCAGGACAACGACACCTGACTGCAACCAGGCAGGAAGAAGCGAGAATCGAGGAGGAAACTCACGGCATGGCCACTGAAGATGACATCGCAGGCTATGACGGCAAGGATCCCTGGTTCGAACAGCACTCAGATCCATGGCAGCCATCACCTCGACCTCCTACTCGGCCGCACTCGAGCGACGCCGGCTCCTGGCAGAATATTCCCTCGGAGCAGGCTTCGGACGCTCATGCCACAATCTCGGACGACAAGTCCACACAGGAGCGCATCTTCGACTTCGGCGAGGCTACGGTCTCAAAGTTCTTTCGGAACGAGGCGAAGCATGCCATGTTCGGGCTGGGCCTACCTATTCAGCAGCAGTACCCTGATCTACCCGCAGCACGATCGACCAGCAGAGCAGAAGCAAGCTCGAGCTCGATCGACAAGAACAACTCAGCGTTTGTCCTCAGCATCTTCAGCGAGCGCGAGGACACCTTCGAGGCGTATCATCTCGTCAGAGGTCGACAGCGCAAGGGATTCATCATCGACCCTGGAGCTGCTTCTGGCATCTGCGGCACAGACACGTTACTGCAGCACAATGGCAAGGATACTCAGAACTACAAGATCACCCCAGGATCAGGCAGCTTCACGGGCATCAATGGCAGACCCACTTCTGGACTGGGACATGTGGCACAGAAGGCTCGGTGCTCGCGTCTCGAGCTGGTCTGGCACGGCGATCTCATTGGCGAGAGCGGCTCCAACTGCCCGTTCCTGCTGCCGTTGCCTCCTCTGGTTCACTATAGAGCTCTACTCGTGCATGGACTTACAGACGACGGCAATGGAGCTCTCGTGCTGGCCTCCGACAGTGATCCGTCGGACGTGCATGTGGTCAGAGTTCTTCTCGCGGACAGCAGCCACTACCTGTTGCCGACGGACGATCCCGAAGGTCAGCAGCGCGAGGAACCAGCTGTTTCAGCACAAGTGGTCGAGATGCTGATGCACACAGTGAAGAACATCAACGCCAAGATCCTCAAGGCAGATACTGCGGCATTTGTTTCCTCTTGCACCCAGGAGGACCAGAGTTCAACTCCGCAGAAGACACACCTCATGGCATCAACATCCTCGGCACCAAGGGACGGCAGCACCACCACACAAGAAGCACCAGCGGACAGTGTACCTACCAGGGCAGCGATATTCACAGGAACAGCTGAACACCACGGCATGCTTCGGCACTGGGGCGGTCAGGTTTATATGGAGGACAGTTTTCCAGACTACCTCTCCAGTGAGCACGTGGCGTGGCTGAAACAGAGATACAAGGACATCCCAGAGGAGTTCTACACCAAGACAGGCTACGAGGTTGTGACTCCAGACAGCTTCGACAAGTGGTTTCACATTCATCATGGCCTTCAAGTAGTCTGGGCCTTTCAAGAGCAGTGGTCTGGATCAGGCAGGCTTTCACTATCAGCAATAAGGTCCGGACTCACAGTGCTCTTCCCAGTCGACTACCGATGCGGCTGGGACCTCATGAACCCCGAGCATCGGAAGCTGGTGAGCAAGGTTCAGACCGTCTTCAAGCCTATAGTCAAGCACTCATCTCCAGATTGCAGGCTATGGACAGCCATGAGCAACATGCGAGGAGCTGGAGTTGCAGCAGCCGAACGACAAGCAGAGTTTCCTATGTTGGAGTGGCTTCATCACGACAACGTCGTTCAAGATCAAGACGGACATGGCTACATCAACGAGAACGGCTTGCGCTCCCAGCTCTGGACACAGTCACCGCTAAAGCAGAATCAGGACATCGTCAGCAACAGGACTCGGCGAGTCGATGGATGTGCTCACGGCTGTGTGAACACTAACAACGAACCGTTGGAGAAGCCCTACAGGCTCGACACCAACATACAGCTGAAGAAGACCATTCGACGATGCCCTGGTCATGGAGTTCAACGACACGCAGTTATTGAGGGCTCAGTACCAGGCACGAGCTCCAAGACGGCAGCTCTCACTGCAGTGTACACTCGCACGATGTGCCGGGCACTCATCAGCGACATCACCTCCTTCGCGCGCAAGTTCACCTGCGCTCTGATGTTGGCGACGCTCGTGTACAGCAACATCGACATACATCACGGAGGCCCGAACACAGAAGCAGTGCGAGTTCAGCTACTTCACCCTAAGGCGACGGCACCACAGCTCGGCAGCGACGGTGCGGCGGCATATGACATCACTACGGTTACTGACGGCTTTCTGGAACCTGGACAATGGCGTGGATTTCACGCCGGGCTCAAGCTGGCACTTCCAGCAGGCACTGCTGGCCAACTATGGCCTCGGTCGGGCCTGGCGTTGAGGCAAGGTCTCGGTATCAATGGAGGAGTTATCGACGCTGACTACAGAGGCGAGCTCATTGTGATACTGGAAAATCGTGGCAAGTCTCGCTTTGTATGCCAGAGTGGCGACAGGATTGCTCAGCTCATGATCGTGCAGATCCAGACTCCACCAGTACAGCTCAATGACCACATCGACGAGGACGAGACCGAGCGCGGCAAGAACGGTTTTGGCAGTACTGGACTACATACTCAGAAGAACGACACGGAGATCTTCTGGGCCTGCCCTAAGTGCAAGTACGGCGGCGAGCGTGAGCACAGCAGAATTCCAGGGAACTGCAAACTGGCACCCAAAGCAGATCCCAGACGGACGTTGACACGACCAGCAGCCAAGGCACCAGCGGCCAAGGCAGCAGCAGCACCAGCAGCGTCAGCTCCACCTCAACAGCTAGCACCACCGGATCCAGTACCCGATCCACGACCATTAGAAAATTTTGACGAGAACATCCTACAACCACCATCAAATTCGGCTTCGGCATCAAGCTCAGCAGCAGCACCAGCAGCACCAGCAGCAGCCGTAGTTCCTGCAACGCGAGAAATACAACCACTACAGCGACCAGCCAACGGCACAGTCAAGATGAAGCTGGCCTACGACCGGCTACGGCGAGTCAAGGTAGACGATTTCACCATGAACATTCACGAGCAGCTGAAGAACTTGGATCAGATATGGTTGGCTCGCATTCTTGCAGATCTGGCAGGACAGCACACAGGAATACTCACAGCACCCAACACTCAGCAGCAGCTCGACCTGGGAGACAACACTGACGGCACCACTCAAATGTTGATCGAGCTCCTGAGACCACTGATGGACGTCGACTCACTGCACATCACGTTTCAGCCGAACAGCTTGGAGACATCCAACACCACCTCGATAGATGACAGCCCGTTTCGAGTTACCTTTCTCGGCGCAGACATCGACAAGTGGGAATCTTCGGCATTAGAACGGCTTGACGGACTCACTCCAGCACAGCAGCATCACGGTATTCGAGGACACAAGTGGCTTATCGTGGCTCAAGGTCATGCGCCACCACCCACAATGGAGGAAGACGCTGAGCGGAGGATCCTACCGAGGCTCAAGCTCATCACCACACCTCCGAGCTTCGACTTCACCAAGTTGAGGCAACAGCTGAAGGAGACGGAGTCCGACGCCGAACGGTTCCGCCTGCTGAAAGGCCTTCATGAACGACTTTGGCACGAGCAGCTACCAGGCATGGAGAAGTTTCTCAGGCGGCTCGGTGTACCGGACAAGTGTCTGGAACTGGCCAAGCAGGTCATTGCGGCGTGCGAAGAGTGCAACGACTGGGCACCCATAGCTACTAAGCCCAAGTATCGAGCAGAGTTGGCAGGCTGGTTTGGCGAAGTCATGGTGTGCGATCTCTTCTTCATATTCGGTAAGACCTTCCTGCTCATGGTCGACGAGGCGATTAGATGGAAGCTGGCCGAAGTACTACCCAAGAAGGACGCGTTTCACATAGCACAGGCAATGCTACGATCTTGGTTTCGATACTTCGGACCTCCCAAGTGCATCAAGTTCGATCAAGAAGGCGGCGTTCGCTCTGACGATTTTGCAGTGGTGTGCGACCGCTACAGCATACACAGACAGCTGGGCGGCTCGGATGATTCAGGCAAGCACACAGTTACGGGGCTTGCAGAACGACACATCGGTCTCATCAAGACATCGTCGTTGAAGTGCAAGGCCAGTGCGGCCAAGCAAGGGCTCGTGGTTCCCGACGAAGACATAGTGTTCGAGTGCACGATGTGCCAGAACTTTATGCTAGAATACGGTGGATATACACCATCTCAGTGCTTGCAAGGACAGAATCCTCGTGGTTTCTTTGATCACGGCTCCAACTCCACTCTTGCCATCGACGGCGCGCGCGACACGACGCCAGACACCTTCGAGTCCTACCTCAGGCTCAGGATGATGGCCAAGGCGGCAGTTCAGAAAGCAGTTATCGAGCAGCGCATCGCAGAGGCCAACAACACCAAGGTGCAGATCCTTTCGGACGTGGCCAAGCTACGACCCTTGCAAGACTTTGTTGATCTGCACCGAGTTCCTGATCGCAAGGACGCGCCCGGGTGGAGAGGACCGTGCGACCTACTGGACATCAACCTGAAGGAGAACGTGGCGATCGTCAAACACCAGTCCATGCCATACATCGTTCCGCTCAGGCATGTGCGACCACATCAGGCACGATCGTACGCAGTCACAGTGGCATGCCCACCGACTCACATGCTGATGGACGGAGAAGGCAGATGGCAGGACAACATGCATGACGATATGTACACGACATTGCACGGATTGCTTGACATTGTTGATGGCCAGGCACCAGGCACCACGATCACGGTTGGAATGGTTCACGACGCCAACGGCATGCAGATTGTTGTGCCGAACGACTTCGAGATTAACACTCCCGAGGTCTTCCATCTGGCAGCTCAAGTGGGCGAGTCTCTGCTACAGCTGGCGGCCCCAAGGGCCATCAGGTTCGGCACGCAACTGCACAACATCAATACCTATCACGGCATCAATCGAGGAGTTATCCTAGCATGGGTTCGACGAGATCGACTCAGCTACCAAGTACGACAAGTGGACCTGAGGCATACTCTGCGGCTGGCGACCATCCTGCCAGACACGCCGAGCAATTACTCGTTCATCATCTATGTCTCAGAGCAGTACGAGGACACGGTTGTTCAGGACGCAGTACCAGATCTTTCGGACATCTCGAGCATTGAGCAGGTAGACGATGCGCCCTGGACACCTCCCACGCAGTTTTTACCATCACCGACTCCGACGGAGTGGTGGAAGCCTCCAGGCTATGACGACACGGTCATGGAAGTAGATGAACCACCACAGCCTCCTCAACCACCTCAGTTTCCAGGACGACCACCACAGATACCTCGACAGCCAGTGCTGCCACGGTCGGCTTTCTCACCGAATGACCAGTCGCAGCACATGGATAGCACGCTTGAGACAGTGTCAAGGTCTGGTACCTCTATCTTGGCGCCACCTGCGCCTCCTCGACCTCCAGATGATCATCCAGGTCGACCTGTGCCAGACGGTGGACAACAGCGAGCTGTGGTGGCAGATCACGACATCAACATATCTGATGAAGAGTTTGTTCCGCGACGACCAGCACCAAGTCGAACTTCGACTTCACCAAAGGCAGCTGCACCACCGCAGCAGATTCCGACGACACCGATATTTCCAGCACCTCAGACTCCAGCATCACCAGACTGGCGACAAGTTGCACTTCCTGGCTCACCAGTTGATTTGGACGCATCTATATCAGACCCTGTGACCTCAGAGGCAGAAGCGCGTGAACGTGACGATGACAGATCTCGGACACAGACATCCATCTTGAAACGCGGCATGCGTGAACGAAGAGATCAGCGTGTCAAGTTCGACAACTCAGGCATGAGCTCATCGTCAGCACCATCGAGCGGGTCACAGGCGGCAGCATCGTCGGGCGAGCAGGGTCCTGTGTTGCCTATCGCCGAAGCAACTCAAGGTGAAGGCACCGATCCTGTCGACGACCATGATCGGAGCAGGTCTCGCAGGCTCGACACGGACACGAATCGAGCACAGGATGCAGCTGATCAACCTACAATTGAGTATCCATCTCACTCTGATCAAGCAGCTGAAGCTGCAGAACCGACTCTGGAGTATCCTCAGCACGACGACGAACGGACTAGATCGGTTCACCTTCCACTGCAGCAGAGCTCACCGGACGCGACGATCGAGTACCCTCAGCAGCAGCCTCAGGACGACGACGAAGACAAGACCATCGATTACAACCCTGAATATGAGGACAGGTCTCGTTCTGCCCATGGCATCGAGTCTGAGGACCTTTACTCTGGATCGTCTGAAGTATTCTACTGCTCAGCTTGGCAGGAGTTGATTGAGCACCAGCAGTACTTCACCAAGCGCATCGACTTAGTTCCCGAGCTCAAGGACTACGGGGGCGAGTATCACAACTCTATGACGGAGCAGCAGGCGCTCATAGCTGAATATTTCTGCTCAGACGTCGAGGGTTTCAATCTTACTGATGACGACGAACTACCAAGCAGCTGGACACGCAGCCAGGCTTACATATCCTTCGATGGACCCTTCCTCGAAGATCACTGCTTTTATCTCGACATCCTCACTGGCGAGTGTTTCGCATCGGCCTCGGACTCGCTCATCCTGAAGCCTAACGACGTGGCGGAACACTTTGACCTGGTCGAAGCGGCAGACCTCAAGGAGATCAAGCAGTTCGTCGAGGCGACTGTGTGGAAGCCGATACCTATGAGCAAGTGCAAGCAGGATCCAGTGGATTGCGTCTGGGTCCGCAAGTGGAAGCAGATCAAGGTTGGCAACGAGATGAAGTGGATCGTCAAGAGCAGGCTGTGTGCAAGAGGCTTTCTTGACGGTCAAGGTGCATCACTTTCTAAGCGAGCTACGACGGCTACTCGACTGTCGCAGCGGCTTCTGGTCTCATTGGCAGCGATATATGACTTCACCATCGAGAGCTGGGACGTCACAGGCGCCTTCCTGAAGGGACTACCCTTCAAGGACATGTACGATGTCTTGCGCAAGCGCGGCATCAAGACTCCAGAGCGGCAGGTGTACATCATTCCACCAGCCAACGTCTGGCGACATCTCAGGAACATAGATTCCAAGACGTATCATGTTCCCTCACAGCAAGGCAGCTGGAACATGTGGGCTCTGGAGTGTCTCAAGGCAATGTATGGTCTGAACGACGCACCGCTGGCATTTCAGGTGGTCATGCAGATCTTCATGATAGAGACGCTTGGCGGCAGGCCCTCGGCTTTCGACGACTGTTTTTACTTCTGGATGGAATCTCCAGGAGAACTCAAGGCAATTGCGACCTCCTATGTCGACGACAACAACAACGCGAGCAGCAACGAGTGGCTCAACACGTCTTACAGCAAATTCTCGGACAGATTCGGAGGAGCTACTCGACAGCAACCACCTATGAATCATGTGGGAGTCAGACATGAGCAGACTGACTTCGGCATTCGAATGTCTCAGGACGAGTTCTGTCAGAACCTCCAGCCAGTCCCTCTCGGCAAGCACCGAGCAGCTCAGGACGACTCTCCACTCACTTCCACGGAGCTCAAGGCATTTCGAGGACTCCTGGGCGGGTTGCTATGGTTATGTCAGACACGACTGGATGCGATTGCAGATGCAGTCATTATCCAGCAGAGTACGGCATCAGCAACGATCAAGCACATCAAGATGGCCAATACGCTACTAGCTCGCGTGAAGAAGTACTCATCGAACGTGGGGCTCTATTTTCCGAAGATCTCTCCACCATTCGTGATAGACACGGTGGCAGATTCGAGTGGAGCCACCTCAGGAAGTTCATATGCTCAAGAGGCAGTACTTATCTTGTTGGGCTCGGACAAGCGCGTGCAAGTTGTACCTACGACGTCGATTCACTACCAGCAGGTGTGCGACTCCAAGCAGCAGCTCAGCAAGTTCTGCCACATCATAGCTTCATTATCTCATAAGGCCAAGAGAGTTTCAGGCAGCACGTCCCGGGCAGAGACATTGGCAGGTGTAGTTGGCAAAGAGTTGGCACAGATGATTGCTATGCGACTGACAGAGTTATTTGCTCCGGGCATCCAACTTCCACTACATGAAGGCAGTACGATGGCACAGTTGATCCAGATCCAGGATCACGCTGAGTTCATGATACCTATCGACCACTGGACAGACTGCAGAGACTTCTTTGAGCTCAGCGTCGGCCTCAAGGGCGTACCTCAAGATCGACATCAACGACTGTATGTGCTGTCAGTACGAGAAGACAGGTTTCGTGGCTATATCAGGCGTTTCTTTTGGTGTCCTACCTCGGCCATGGTTGCAGATGGACTTACAAAGAGTATGATATCGGAGATCCTCTACGATCTGTTGACCTACGGCTACTGGCGTGTGGAGACCAAGGGCATCGAGTGTCTAGTGGCAACCATCGATGCTCCAGCAGTGACGGTGACCGAGAACGACCTGATCAGTATGAAACCTTCTTGGGCAGAATCACCATCAGTATGCATTGCGACTAGATTGCAAGACATGGATTGAATCACAGGTAATGGATCACGTACTCCGCATCTTTCTGAAGTTAGACGACCCAGGCATTATATGATGGACTGTTACGCTTACTTTTACGATTCTTGGTTTGATGGGCAGTGTTACCAGATATGGTTATATCTCAAGCATGAAGCTGCCGTTCATCGACTATTTCAACATCGATAAGTTTTTCTTCGATTTCTTTGAGTACCCTTGGGGCAGAATGATTGCTCTGCTCGATTAGGGTCCGAGGAACGGTAGCCAGTTTTATGGTTGTTTCTTAGGCTATGTGTATTAATTAATGTGATCCTTCTTACAAACCAGGAGGACCAGAGTCAGAATCCAGGTAGATCCCAGGCATGTATTAGCAGCAGATAGTGTAGCAAGTAGAAGACAATCCGTGCTATAGACGTCTTGGGTCAAGCTAACCGAAAATCGGACTCTCCCCCTCGTCCTCCCTATCCCCCCCCCCCCCTCCGAGCTTCTCCTCCCCTCCTCGCCTGGGCGGCAGGAGGCAGCTCTTTCTGCCAGCCTGGCCGAGCTGCGGGCCCTCCTCTCCTGCTTCACCAAGCCCGCGCTCCGGTTGGCATTGTGGAGCCTCTGGAAGTTGGAGACCGTCTCCTGGGAGGCGGTGCAGTCCCAGAGGTCCGACGCTCCAGCAAACATCGGAGCGGCCGGTTTGGGGCTGACTTCGGCCTCCGGGGCCCCTCGCCGGGCCTCGGGACTGTCAAAAGACGGCTGGGGGAGACAAAACGGCCCTAAGGAAGTGGTCCGGGCCTCCGGGGCCCACGCGTCGACAAAAGACTGGAGCAACCGGATGTCCGGGGTCCAAACGTATATTACGGCCGGGTGGTGAAGACGCGAGACCAGTGAAAACGGTATTGGTATTTGTTGGGCGGCGGGCGACCAGTGAAAACGGCAAAGGACGGGCCGCACAGCCAAGAACAATAGGGTACCCTGGACAAAAGAGCGCGTTCTTACTAAGCGCGGTGGCTGTATGGCCGGGGAGGGCCCGAGGAAACCCAGCACACACCGTTTATGCCGCCATTTGCAAGCACGTCCCAACTCCCACCCCATGGGTCGAATACATCGTCGACGCGGCGAACGAGCCCTGCTGTTCTTTGGGGCACGCATCAGCCATCACACCAATCTGCCTATAAGGGACACAAGCCGTAGCAATGAAAATGGACGGGAAATTGCCCTCAGCGCGACTTGTAGAAAAGGGGAGTTGCAATCATTGTGATTGGCAAAAACTTCTGCGCGACACCACGGCGATGACCGCGCTCGAAAACGACACGTGGTCCATCCGTGTGGTTGTCGAAGCCATGGGGAACGAATGCGCGCGGCGCCAAATCAAAAACCTGAATTTGAACCGCGTCCATCCTCCACCCGCGCTTTTGATCAAAACTTTTAGAGCGCGTGTGTGCGGAGCTCTGATTGCGAAGGCTGAACACCATATGTGATTTATCCGTTCAACAGTCGGGGGTTTTGGGGACGAATGTGCGCGGCGCGTCTGCGACGATCACACTTGACAACCATTAATGCTGCATTCGTGTAAATGACTGACAAAACGAAAAGCTCGATGAACACCAATGTTCTTTGCATTGGCGAACGCGCGCCTAAATGGTGCTGTGAAGGCGGCGCGCTTCCAGTGCGATATACAATGCTATCTACGGTACAGTGTCACATGACCCTGTGACATACCCAGCCCACTTGCATACAATGACAAGAGGCGTTGGCCCAAACCTGCCAGGACAATGACCGCGCAGGAACCGTCGTAGGTTGTGAAAGTTACGCGGGGCACGTGCACGTGGCACGAAACATAAGACAACACATGAAAGACCAAGAGCGAAGGCCCAGGCTCGAAGAGGACATGGGGGGCGGGAGCGAAGAATCGGAAACGGACGCGAAGGGGGTCGACCAGTCAGTTCGGCATCAGCAGAGAGAAAGTGGCAGGGGGAGGTGGACGACGACGCAAACGACGGGACGAGACAGGAGAGTCTTACTTGTGGCGTAGCGTGCTAAAAACGCTATGATGCCTGCGCCATGTCGACGCGGCGCTCGACATGATCAAACCTGCTAAAAGGTAGTACAAAAGGCGAGAGAGGCCTAGCTCACCCGTTCGCTCCTTTGCCTCCTTCCTGCGAATTTCAATACGGGAACTAAACGTTCGAAGGCGCGCCGCTAGGTCAGCGGTCGGCGCGCGGGCCAAGAAATCCAGGCCAGGGTCGCGCATCACCAGGAGGCTGTCCACGGTCGCCACCCTGGACAACATCGAATGAAAATGCAACCATAGGTCGTCCATTTTCTTTTCGTCCTTGCATCCGGCGTCGACAGTGACTCCCTGGTGCATGGTGCGGCCCAGGCATTCCGAGCGGACTCTGCTCTACATGGCCGAAATTAAAAACAATGCGGATAATAGGGCACATGCGTTTTTGTCCCCAACCATCCTGTGGTGTTGGGTCCTCCTTTTGACGAGACAGCGCCCCGCGTCCCTCCTCCTGTCCTCTCCTCTCCTTTCCTCCTCCTCCCCCTCCTCCTCCCCCTCCTCCCTCCTCCCATCCGCCTCGTCACCTGCCTGCGTTTCAGCGGCCCGCGTCACTCCTCTCCTCTCCTCCTCCTCCTCCTCCCCCTCCTCCCCCCTCCTCCCATCCGCCTCGTCACCTTTCTGCGTTTCACCCACCCAGTACAGCGCTTCGTGACCCCATAGGGAGCTCCACCGAAGGCTCCACTGGCAGGGTCCGCATGCGTCAACGCCAGTAAGGACAGCGCTTCGTGACTTTATAGGGAGCTCCACCGAAGGGACCAATGGCAAGGTCCGCGTGCGTCAACGCCACCCAGGACAGCGCTTCGTGGCCCCATAGGGAACGCCACCGAAGGCTCCACTGGCAGGGTCCGCATGCGCCAACGCCACCAAGGACAGCGCTTCGTGGCCCCATAGGGAGCTCCACCGAAGGGTTCACTGGCGGGGTCCGCATGCGTCAGCGCCACCCAGGACAGCGCTTCGTGGCCCCACAGGGAGCTCCACTGAAGGCTCCAGTTGCACGGTCCGCATGCGTCAACGCCACCCAGGACAGCGTTTCGTGGCCCTATAGGGAGCTCCACCGAAGGCTCCACTGGCTCGGTCCGCATGCGTCAACACCAGTCAGGACAGCGCTGAGTGGCCCTATAGGGAGCTCCACCGAAGGAACCAATGGTAAGGTCCGCGTGCGTCAACGCCACCCAGGACAGCATTTCGTGGCCCCATGGGGAGCGCCACCGAAGGCTCCAGTGGCAGGGTCCGCATGCGTCAGCGCCACCCAGGACAGCGCTTCGTGGCCCTATAGGGAGCTCCACCGAAGGCTCCACTGGCAGGGTCCGCGTGGGCCAACGCCATCCGAGACAGCGTTTCGTGGCCCCACAGGGAGCTCCACCGAAGGCTCCAAGGGCATAGTCCGCATGCGTCTCTTTTGCTCAAGACAGCGCTCCGTGGCCCCACAGGGAACCCCACCAAAGGCTCCAGTGGAAGAGTGTGCATGCGTCAACGCCACCCAGGACAGCGCTGAGTGGTCCCATCGGGAGCTCCACCGAAGGCTCCATTGGCAGGGTCCGCGTGCGTCAACGCTACCCCGGACAGCGTTTCGTGGCCCCACAGGGAATGCCACCGAAGGCTCCAATGGCAAGGTCCGCATGCGTCAACGCCACCCAGGTAGGCACACCCCTCACACGGCTCGTGGCTCCACGGGGAGCTCCACCGAAGGCTCCAGTGGCAGGGTCCGAATGCGGCAACGCCACCCACACCCAGGGTAGCGTGTCGTTGTCCCATAGGAAGCCCCACCGAAGGCTCAAGTGGCACCGTTCGCATCCGTCTCCCCCATCTAGGACAGCGTTTCGTGGCCCCATAGGGAGCTCCACCGAAGGTCCAAGTGGCGCCGTCCGCATGCGTCAACGCCACCTAGGACAGCGCTTCGTGGCCCCATAGGGAGCTCCACAGGAGGCTCCACTGGCGCAGTTGACCTGCGTCTCCCCCGCCCAGGACAGCGCTTCGTGGCCCCATAAGGAGGTCCAACGAAGGTCCCAATTGCGCACTTCGCATGCGTCTCCCCCACCCAGGACAACGCTTCGTGGCCCCATAAGGAGCTCCACCGAAGGCCCCAGTGGCGGTGTCCAAATGCGTCCGCGCCACCGATTTCGGCGCACCCCTCGCACGTTTCGTGGCCCCAAAGAGGGCTCCACCGAAAGCGGTACCCACAATGCGGCATTCGCAGCTGCATATGGTTGGGTCCTTCGTCAGACTGAATTTTTCTCGAATTTTGAAAAGACATCTCAACACATACTCATTCGTACCACAAGGGTTTTGGAAACAACAACGCATAGACGTCACGTTGCGATCGACAACGCCACGCCCCACGTCGGCTCCACGGGGTTCTCGCGAGACTCTTGACAGTCAGATGTAACGGAAGGGGCGCGGCGCTTCAATAATGAAACCTTCGAGCTTGTGAGTCGTGGCGCCTGAGAGGGAGGAGGTGGAGGAAAGACAAGACAAGGACATGCGAGGCGGCAGCAGGGAGCGAGCAGTTCGCGCTGCGCCGCGCGCTGGCAGCCTTACTCGAGATCTGCCCGAAGAGCTCGGGCCACAAGCGATGCCCTCGCCTCGAACTCGTCCGCGGCCTTCCTCTACCGTCCCCTGAAAACTGCTCCCCCCAAAACGCACTTCCCCCATCGCAGATCCAACGGCGACGTCGGCGAACGGCGGACGGCGGCGACGACGGCGGCCGACGACGGCGATGACGGGTTCGTCCGCCTCCTCGTCCTCCTCCTCCTCCCTCAATCGTCTTCCTCTTCCTTGTCCCCAATCGCACCTTCTCCATCGACGCGCTCCTCATCCTCTCAACTGCCCCTTTCCTCCAACCTCCCCCCTCCGACTTCATGCCCCTTCTCTTCCATTCCTCCCCGCCCTTTTCCGATTCCCCCATCGCCCCTCCGACGACGAAGACGGGCGACGAGCGGCGACGACGGCGCCGAACGAAACCGACCGCGACGAACAACGACGGGCGAGGTGGCTGAGGAAGTGGCTGCATATCACCACCTCGCGCAACGGTTCGATTCCCTCGCAGCCGTGGACCGCTTCGCGAGGTCCGCCCTCCTCCTCCTCCTCCCCCTCCTCCTCCTCCCCGTCCTCCCTCTCTTCCCCTCCTCCCCCTCCTCCTCCTCCTCCTCCTCCTCCTCCTCCTCCTCCTCCTCCTCCCCCTCCTCCTCCTCCTCCTCCTCCTCCTCTTCCTCCTCCTCCTCCTCCTCCTCCTCCTCCTCCTCCACCTAACCCAAACATGCGACGCCCTGGGTTTCTCAACGCGCGGTCCCCAGAAATCCCGCCCCTTTTCCCCTAAGACCGATCTTTCCTCCTGAACCGTTTTCTGACGGTCTCGGGGACGGGCGAGGGCCCCCAGAGCCAAAAACATGGACCGAAACTTCCCGTCGGGGCTCTTTTTTACGACGCGGTCCTGTCTGGGAGCTCCCGCGCACCCGGCGCAGAGGACGGGCGGGGACCGCACGAGGGCCCGCAAGGCGAACGAGGCGAGGGCCACAGAAGACGCACGGCTCGCCACGCGGGGCCGTAGGCGACTCGAGGAGGGAAGGGAGGAGGAGGAGGAGGAGGAGGAGGAGGAGGAAGAGCCGGAGCAGGAGCAGGAGGAGGAGGAGGAGAAGCAGGAGGAGCAGGAGGAGCAGGAGGAAGAGGAGGAGGAGGAAGAGCAGGAGCCGGAGCAGGAGGAGGAGGATCA
>CAUYUJ010010195.1:9901-17401 GCA_963575745.1 Prorocentrum cordatum
AGCCAGCGCCCTGGGCCCAAGGAGGTGCTCAAGGCAAGGGCGCAGGATCGATCTCGGCGCAGCTGCTTGAGATGCAGAGGCAGGCGCGGTCGCTCACCGCGGAGCTCAAGCTGGCGAAGGCGAAGACTCCCTCGGCCAGCGCGCCGACCACCGACGCCGAGAAGGGGGGAGATGAACCAGGTGCCGAATCGGCTGCCAAGAGGAGGCTGGATGAGCTCGACAGCCTTCTCAGGCAGCTGGTGGGGGTCGATGCTCCAGAGGTGGCCAAGCTGGTGGGCCAGTGCAGGCAAGAGCAGACCAAGCTGCGCGCGCAGCTGTTCATGGAGAAGCCGCCCTCGCAGCGCATCAAGACCCTCGGCTTCGAAATCACTAAGGTCGAACAGCAGATCACCAAGCAGCAGCATGCTCGGGAATCGAAGCAGGTGCAGCTGGAGGCCCTGCAAGCGGAGATCGCCGAGCAGGATGCCGCACTCGCAGAGTCCCGCGAGCAGTTGCTCGAGCTCGAGGAGCAACGTGTCCAGCTCTTGGGGGCCATGCCGCAGCCGCCCACGGAGCCGCCTGGAGCTGCAGCAGGACAAGACGAGAGCAGCTGGACGCTGCCCAAGCTGGAGCAGGTGCTGCTTGCTGCTGGGGCTGCTCCTGATCTGCAGCATGAGGTGGTTGCGCTTGAGGGCAAGCTCCGCCGGCGCCGACGCGACCAGCAGCAGCAGGCCCAAACTCAGCGGGGGGAGGGCGACAGGCGCGTCGCGGAATCCACCGCGCAGCAGCAGGGCGATGCCACGGGCGAGGCTGCAGAGGAGGCCCAGGAGGAAGAGTCGGTCAACCAGGTCTCTGCTGAAGAGCTTCGAGATTTCCTGCGTGAGTCTGGCGCTGATTCCCCTGGTGCTGCAGACGCCTCAGACGAAGAGCTGCGGGCCGCCTTCGAGCGCATCCGCTTGGCCGCGCCGAAGTGGAAGGTGGTCAAGAAGCCACGCGCAATCTGAGGACCTCGCATTGCCGACCATGGCGAGGACGAACCGACAGATTACCACAGTGAATGCCAATTCGTTTGGCACCTTGACCAAGTACCGGGTCGACTGCACCAGCGACGTGGTCATCGCGCAGGAGCACCACGCGTGCGCCGAGAAGCTCCCTGAGGTGCAGGGGGGCGCCTGGGATGCGGGCTGGCGAGGAGTCTGGTGCCCCGCGATCCAGACCACTGCTGGAAGCACGGAAGGCGGGGTGGCCGTGTTGGCCAAGACCGACATCACCGTCACCCAGGCGCCCCTGCTGGACGATGGCATCATCGTGCCTGGCAGAGCCGTGGCTGCACATGTCCATTCTGCAGTGCCTGGCGGCTTCGTGGCGGTGGCCCTCTACCTCCACAGGAGAGGGCAGGTCGCCTCGCAACTTGGCGCTGACGTGGCAAGTCGCGCAGTATGTCAAGCGGGTGGCCGCGGGACCTGGCCTAGCCTGGGTGGTCGGCGGCGACTTCAATCTGTCCCCGCAGGAGCTGCTGGAGCACGACTGGCCCCCACTGGCCAACGCCAGATGCGTGGATCCACGGGGGCCGACTTGCATGCAGGCGGCGCCTGCCACGACGCTGGACTATTTCCTCGCCTACGGGCCCATGATCCACGGGGTGGCGTTCGAGGTGGACGCATCGCAGTCGGCCATCAGTTGGCCGCATCGACCCGTCACGCTGACTGTCGCCAAGCACGCCGAGCACCGATCGCCCGCGAGCTGGATGAGCCGAGGCCATTTCCTCGGCAGCTGCCCGTAGGGTGCGCTCGCTTTCCTTGGCATGGCTGGGAACAGGTTTACCTATCTATCGATCGGGCACAGACGCTGCCCCAGCTGGCCACAGCATGGGACCTGGTCATACGAGGCAACGAGGAGGACCTGGCGGGCAGGCACGACATCGTCGGCCAGCGCAAGCAGTACTACGTAGGCCGAGGGGGCCCAGTCCAGCAGCGCGTGCGACATCTCCAGGGGGGGACTCCAGCCAGACGTGCCCGACATGGTCCCCACGTCACCGCGTGGAAGGCAGCGGCCAGGTGGGTCCAGCATGTCATGCAAGTTCGAGAGTATGTGACCAAGACGGTGGACAAGCTCAACATCCCACAGGACCACTTCAGTGAACGGCAAGGTGGCCAGGTGCACCCCAGGCTGCAGGCCCCAACGCCGGCTGCGACTGCTGGCCCAGGTGGGCTCGCCGATGGCGAGAGCAGCCGCGCCCCGAGCGCCCAGGGGCAAGGGTACGCTGCTAGTGAGGCCCACAGCGGTGGGGTGGCCGATGCCCTCACACACGGAGGTGCTCCTGGCGGCCTGGTGAGGTGCTGCATCGCTCGCCCCGATGCCCTCCCTGTAAGACCGAGCGAGGCCCACAGCGGTGGGGTGGCCGATGCCCTCGCACATGACGATGCTCCTGGCGGCCTGGTGAGGTGTTGCGACGTTCGCCCCGTCGCCCTCCTTGTAAGCCCGAGCGAGGCCCACAGCGGTGGGGTGGTCGATGCCCTCGCACAGGAGGGTGCTCTTGGCGGCCTGGTGAGGCGCTGCGTCGCTCGCCCCGATGCCCTCCCTGTAAGACCGAGCGAGGCCCACAGCGGTGGGGTTGCCGATGCCCTCGCACACGGAGATGCTGAAGGCGGCCTGGGGAGGTGCAGCGACGCTCGCCCCGTCGCCCTCCCTGTAAGCCCGAGCGAGGCCCACAGCGGTGGGGTGATCGATGCCCTCGCACAGGAGGATGCTCTTGGCGGCCTGGTGAGGCGCTGCATCGCTCGCCCCGATGCCCTCCCTATAAGACCGAGCGAGGCCCGCAGCGGTGGGGTGATCGATGCCCTCGCACAGGAGGATGCTCTTGGCGGCCTGGTGATGCGCTGCATCGCTCGCCCCGATGCCCTCCCTATAAGACCGAGCGAGGCCCACAGCGGTGGGGTGATCGATGCCCTCGCACAGGAGGATGCTCTTGGCGGCCTGGTGAGGCGCTGCATCGCTCGCCCTGATGCCCTCCCTACAAGACCGAGCGAGGCCCACAGCGGTGGGGTGGCCGATGCCCTCGCGCAACCCGCTCCCCTTGGCGGCCTGGTGAGGCGCTGCATCGCTCGCCCCGATGCCCTCCCTGTAAGACCGAGCGCCGCCCACGGCAGTGGGGTGGCCGATGCCCTCGCGCACGGACCGAGGCGGAGCACCATGGGCGGGGAGCTGGCCCTCGACGACGAGCTCGACGCAATGCTAGACGACCAGGACCTGCTCCGTGAGCTCCATCCGCCGCCGCTGGATGCCGAATCCTATCAGAATGGGCTGGTGGCTGGTGACCCACATGGGCCTGGTGGTGACATCGCCGAAGTGAGCTACAACGAAGATCGCCAGGTTCAGCCCGCAGATCGTGGCAAAGACCCTGATCGAGTGGCTGCTCGCATACTCCAGGCAGCCTGCCAACGGGAACTCAATAGGTTTACTCAGCATTGGATAGGGGACCCACTCAATGACCAGCAGACCGAGCAGGATGTGCTCAACGACTGGATGGGGTGGTGTGTACCGTACACAGCCGAGGAGCTGCGCGGCCCAGTATACAACGCCCTGTGGGATGAGGGCGACTGGGATCAAGACCTCCCTCGCGAGGCCAGGAGGTGGCAGCGGGCTCGGGAGATGTGCGAGGAGGCCTACCGCTCTGGCAGCCGAAGCCGCAGGCGTTACCGTGCCCACCTGCAGCAGTTGCGCGACAGCTCCCAGGAGGAGTGGGGATAGCCGGTCGACATGCACCTACGCGCCTTTGAGCAGCAGCGGTAGTGGCTGGACCAACGCTCAGGCGAACAAGCAGGCCGCGCTCCCCCTCCACGTCCTCCAAGAGCCGCACGAGGCATGGTCTTCCACGGCTTGCAGCATCGCAAGTGGATCCACAGTTTGGCGGCGGAGCTCATCGCCGTCGAGAAGTTCTGCAATCGCATCAGCAAGCAGCAGCACATCCCCAGGCAGCTAGATGAGGGGGCTCTTCAGATGATGCAATCGGGCCCAGAGCTGCTGTCGCGCAGCACCGTGGAGGCCAAGTTGCAGGACGTCATCGCAAAGGCTAAGCAGCTCACAGCAGAGGCGGAGGCGAAGTGTACCAGAGCGTGGACTTCTCGGGCGAGAGAGGAGTTCTCAGGCGGTGCAGGGCTTGCCACCGATTCGCCAAGCCGAAGCAGGAGGTCGAAGCCACCCGAGCCAACGTCAGTGGCCACCCGCGCGACCTTGCCAACACCGAGCTAGGCGACTGGAAGGCCATTTGGGAGCACCACCAGCTTGGCGCGGTGCCACTGCCCCCTGGAGCTGAACATTGGCCAGATCTCCTACATCTCACCGTGCAGGACCTCCGCGGGGCTATTCGTTCCTTCAAGCTGGGCACAGCCGTTAGCCAAACGAGTTTCCACCCGAAGCAGTTGGGCGTCCTCTCTGACGAGGCGCTATTGGTATTATCACTGCTATTCCATGCCTGCGAGCATCACCTTGGATGGCCGCCGCAGCGCATCGTCACGGTCTTGGTCAGGTTGCCCAAGGCTGGAGGAGGAATGAGGTTGACCGGGCTGCCCAATACGGTGGTCCGCTTGTGGAGTCGCGCACGGAGACCGTTGGCCTCCCAGTGGGAAGCTACTGGTCCAGCTGCACTGCCAGCCACGAGTCGTTCGGGCCCACGGCAGCGAGAGCGACCTGTACACATCGTACCAAGGCGTCGTGGCAGGGTGCTCACAAGCGACCACGCTGCTGGCAGTGCTCATGCACAGGGCGATGCTGCGGGTCACGGATTTGTGCCCAACGCTGAAGCCTAGACAGTTGGTGGACGACGTGACTTTACAATGGGCTGGACCCCAGCATCGCAGCACGTCGGAGCTAGGCGAAGGCATCGACCAGCTCACCCATGAGCTCGAGTCCCTCAAGCTGCCCATCCAGATCAAGAAGCTCGGCTACGTGGCCTCATCCAGCCGTGCCGCGCAGAGGTTTCGGTGGGCCGCATGGGCTCGTCGGGTCACGGAGCTACCATGGATTCGCAACCTCGGACATGAATGAGTTGGGGGGTGCGCGTGTCAGACGAGGCCAGGAAGCTGAGCGACTGGAGCAGCTCCGACGGCGAGTGAGGCGGTCCATGATCCTCAAGAAAGCAGTGGGGGCCAGGCGGATGACCCGACTCCAGATGGCCGGCTTCACCCCCTCAGCTGCGCACGGCGCCACCGTCAGCGGCAATGCCGACGCCGCACTCAAGCAGATCAGGACGGTGGCGGCCATGGTTGCAGGCGTGCGACCGACGGGCAGCATCAGCATGGGCATGCTCATGCAGGACTACGCGCTGTACGACCCACTCTACCGCGCGACCAGCAGCGTCGCCTTCATGTACTCCACGCACGTCTGGGAGAAACTGGTGTCGCTGCAGTCGCTCACGGACGTTTGGCACTACGTGGACGGCCAGATGCGCACACAGCCCAGCTGGGGCAGAGTGAGAGGGCCCGTCAGCGCCCTGTGGCTGACCCTGGCTCGTATTGGTTGGCGGCTCAGCTCGGCAATCACGTTCGAGACGGACCTCGGCGCTAACATGAGCCTCCTGGAGATGTCACCTGGTGATGTCCGAGACCACGTCAACCAGGGGGCCACGCGCTGGCTGTTGGCGCGGGCGGCGAGCCACATCGCAGAGCACAACGGCGAGCAGCTCTTGTGCCGCGGCATCCGGCGGTGCGTCGAGAAGGCCGTTCGGGATCCTGCCGAACGAGGCTCGCTGCAGTGTGTCTGGACTGACGCGATGTGGCCTCGTCAGAAAAGTTTGAGAATAAGTTCATATCTGACGGCAAATGCCTGGCATGCGGAGCGGAGCGTGAAACCCAAGGCCACCGTTGGTACAAGTGCCCTGCCCTCCTGGACCCTAGCCTGCATAACTCGGAAGCTCCTGGGGCGGCGGTCAAGACCCGTGAGCGTCTGGCCCAGCAGGCCCTTGAGACTGCCATTGAGGATCCTCATGAGGCCCTTAGGTTCGCGTACGCCATTCCGCTCCTGCCTCCTCCTGCTGAGACCCCGCCCATGTGCCCCGAATTTGTGCACCACTGGGGAGACCCTGAGCTGCCGTGGGGTGGCCGCCTGTACATGGATGGAGGTGGGTCCGGCATGGGCACTCCTGAGATTGCCAGATGTTCTTGGGCCGTTGTCCAGCTGTGTGAAGACGGCAGGCCCTGCAAGGCCATTTTCGGATCCCTCCCAGGGGTGCAGACGGTGGCCAGAGCCGCGAAGGTGGAGCCCGTGCGATGCGTCCGCCTCGGCTCGCCACGCCGCCCTCTGGAGAGCAATCCGCACCAATGTGGCTAAGCAGAACAGGAGACCGCCGCTTTTCGAGTGGATTCCCTCGCACAAGACTCTGGACCAGGCTATTGCGCTCAACCTGGACCCCCAGGACTGGTTGGGGAATGGCTGGGCGGACCTGTTTGCTAGCGTTGCCCTAGATCTGGGCCGCCCCGCCAGAAGCCTGGTTCGCAATCTAAAGATTCGAATGGAGGAGGCCTGTCAGATTCCCGTTTCGTGGCCTGGGCCTCAGCGCGGGTGGCTAGTTCAGGCGCTTGGGATCCCGCTCAAGCTGACCCTCGGCGCCCTCCCCCCTTTCCTCAGCCTCCGAAGTCCCATCAGGTTTGTCGCGCATGAGTTTGCAGAGCTCCCTGGAAGGGGGGGTCCGTTGCATGGCGTGCAATCGACCTGCTCGCACGGCCGAGACCAAGCGGTGCTTAGAATCGTTCCCTTGTGTGGCGTCTCACCTGGCCAGGCTTCGGGCCCAGTCTGCCATGCGTGCTGCGTGAATCAGCCCTGCCCCCCCCCCCCCCCCCCACAGCCGTCGCCTGCTGTGGCCCTGGCCCTAGCTGCTGCTGCCACCGTGGCCGCCGCGTCAGCCCCCTCTTCGAGAGTTGAGGCGAGTGGCGCGCCCAGAGGCCGTGAGCCCGACTCTGCCCCTCTCGAGGCCCCGCTGAGGTCCCGACGCAGGCTGCATGGCACTCGTTCGGCCCAGGCTTTCGAGCGCGATCGATCTGCCCGCTCGCTGGCCTCGACCGAGCCGTCGGCCCCGTCGCAAGGCTGGAATGTCTCGGAGGGCGCTGGCGCGGATCCCAGTGCCTCCCCCCTCGGCGCCCCCTGCTGGAAGCCAGACGGGCGAGGCCTGTCGCGCGGCCGCCGCCGATCGTCTTCTCTGTGCTGCTAGGGGCGTGCCCGACGCTCCCGTCTCCAGCCTTGCCCCCCCCCCCCCCTCCCTCCCCCTCCTGAGCCCCCCGTGGGAGCTGTGCTGGAGGCCCCCCTGGAGGGGCTGGAGGAGGGTGGAGGATGGGAAGGCGACCAGTCGACGGGCGGGGTGGCGGGGAGGGCAGGTGATTTTGCGCAATGTACGCGGGCGAGCAGCTCTGCCCCGCCGACGACGGCGCCTGCGGCGCCCCTGCCACCGCCTGCAGCGGCAGCGCGGGCCCCGCGCATGGGGGGCCAGGCCGCCCGCGGCTGCGCTGCCGCCGCGGCCGCCGCTGCCCG
>CAUYUJ010010196.1:0-12579 GCA_963575745.1 Prorocentrum cordatum
GAGGGGAGGAGGCGGCGGAGGATGAGGAGGAGGGAGAGGAGGATGATGATGAGGAGGAGGAGGAGGAGGAGGGGGAGCAGGAGGAGGAGGAGGACGAGGATGAGGAGGAAGAAGAGGAGGAGGAGGAGGCAGAGGATGAGGAGGGGGAAGATGAGGAGGAAGAGGAGGAGGAGGAGCAGGAGCAGTAGCAGGCGCAGGAGGTGGAGGATGTGCAGGATGAGGAGGATGAGGAGAAGGAAGAAGATGATGATGCTCCTGATGATGATGATGGTGATGATGATGATGATGATGATGATGATGATGATGATGATGATGATGATGATGATGATGATGATGATGGTGATGGTGATGGTGATGGTGATGGTGATGGTGATGGTTGATGGTGATGGTGATGGGATGGTGATGGTATGGTGGCGGTGATGGTGATGATGATGATGATGATGATGATGCTGATGATGCTGATGATGATGATGATGAGGTGATGATGATGATGGATGATGATGAGATGTAGGATGAATGATGATGATGCTGATGATGATGATGAATGATGATGATGATGATGATGCTGATGATGCGGAGGAGGAGGAGAGGAGGAGGTAGGAGGAGGAGGAGGAGCATGAGGATGCGACGGGGGGGGGGGAGGAGAAGGAGGAGGAGGAGGAGGAGGAGGAGGAGGAGAGGACGGAGGAGGAGGAGAGAGGAGGAGGAGGAGGAGGAAGAGGAAGGAGGAGGAGGAGGAGGAGGCGGCGGAGGAGGAAGACGACGAAAATAAGAAGAGGAGAGGAGGAGGAAGTGGAGGAGGAGGACGGAGGGGGGGGACGGAGGAGGAGGCGGACGAGGAGGAGGAGGAGGCGGAGGAGGAGGAGGAGGAGGAGGAGCTGGAGCCAGCAGGAGGAGGCGGGGAGGAGGAGGAGCAGGAGGAGGAGGAGGAGGAAGGGAGGGGATATAAGGAGGAGGAGGAGGAGGAGAGGAGGGAGGTAGAACGAAGAGAGGAGGAGGAGGAGGAGGACGGCGGAGGCAGGAGGAGGAGGAGAGCAGCAGCAGGAAGAGGAGGAGAGCAGGAGCAGTAGCAGGAGCATGAGCAGGAGGAGGAGGATGAGGCACGAGGAGGAGCAGGAGGAGGAAGAGGCATGAGGAGAAGGGGGAGGAGGAGGAGGAGGAGGAGGAGGAGGAGGAGGAGGATGAGGACGAGGAGGAGGAGGAGGAGGAGGAGCAGGAGGAGGCAGGAGGAGGAGGAGTTCAGTGCTCGTGCGGTCGCCGCGCGCTGGCTCGGAAGGATTCCCTCGACTCGATGCTCAGGCGGCCCTGGCCGCGGGGGGGGGCGGCCGCGCCGTGCAGGGAGCGGGCTCCTGTGCTGCAGAGCACGGCACGCTGACGGCGAGCACTTCCAGGTTGAAAGTCAGAGGATGATGGGGTACCCATACTGCTACCCTTCCCTCGTTTCCCCTTCTTCGGCCTCCTGGGAGGCCCTCGTCGCCACCGCTGGAATCGTTTCCAAATCCTGGTCAGGACGCACCCCGCGAGGGGTCCAGGGGGCAGCGGTATCGCTACCTGTTGGGTTCCCCAGCAGAGCCGACGTTGTGCAGTCTTTTGGGAGGTTGGGCGGCAAGGCTTGATTAGGATTGCTATCATATCATGGTGACGTCGAGAAGAGTGGGTCTACATGTCAAAGGTGCATATATTCATGTATGTATGTAGATGTAGATGTACATGCATATATGTGTATATGTGAAAGCCTATGCAATCTCTGGGTACGGAAGGGTGTGACTAGAATTAAGATTCAAGATAGCAGGAAGATGATGACGAACATTGGGAGGACGTGCGCGTGGATGAAATGTAGGAGGAGACGCCCAGTTAGACCTCGGAGGAGAGAGCAGGAGGAGGTTTGGGAGGTGGAGGGAACGGCGAGCGACCAGATGCAAACAGCCGCTCTCAGTGGAACTGGAAGTCCAGTCCACATGTTTTTTCTTTGTTTTCCCATGGTACGCCGATAGCTGCTCGTAATCGCACATTCAGATGGGAGCCCGCAGGGGCATCAGGGGCGGACGGGAGGTCCACTGTGGGCGGGAAGTCCATTCAACCTGTCCTCTCGGAAGGTCTGCTGATAGCTGCTCGCATTCGAACCTACTATTTGGGAGCCCCGTAGGTGCCCTCATGGGGCGAGCTGTACGGTCAGGAGCTTTGGCTCAGCGTGTCGAGTCGCTGGTTCTGGCCCACCACGCTTCGGCGGGACACGCTGACCACATCCCAATGTCCAGGCGTCCACGTCCCGAGCCTTCCTCATCCTCCCGACCCGCGGAGCGGACCGGCACGATAGCAGCTCGCAGGGCATAGCGGCGTGTCGTCGGGGCCGCCGCCGCGAGGCGCCAAGCAAAAGCTCCTGACCGTAGGTTCACGGAGAGCAGGCGGTCCACTTCGCTTGTGGTTTCACAGCGTATGGCAATGCTCGCTCGGATTCGATCCCCTGGACGGGAGCCCTTCGGGGGATACATCATCCGTGTCAGGCAAAGACTGATATTGAACTGGAGGACGTATGTGAGCGCGGTGGTAATGAATAGCGATTGTTATGTGAATGTGGCTGAGGATGGGAGTGCAGACGCGCATGTCTCAGAGCAGCACTAAAAGGGTGACGATGGGAGTGACGATGCAGTTGCCTAATATGAAGACATAAACGACTCATGCAGCGGCAAGTACGGGAATCATGATGAGGGTGCTGCTACGCCTTGTGTTAGCGAAAATGCGGGGTTACTCTGGTTTCAGTGCGAGCTTCTTACTCGCGGGTGGTCCAGAGAGAAGTCAAGACGACCCTGTCTGGATCTGGAGGCAAGGTTTCTCCCTTTCTCCCTACTCCTTTCCCCCCTCCCTCCTCCACGGCCAAGTCGGCGACGACGGCAACGACCGCGACAACGGCGCTCACGGCGGCGGCGGCAGTTCTGGCGACGGCGACGGCGATGGCCTCGACGACGATGACGGCGACGGCGACGGTCTCGACGACGACGAAGACGACCACGTTGATGACGACGACGACGATGACGACGACGACGATGGCGACGGCGACGACGGCTGCGATGGCGACGGCCCCGACGGCTGGCGGCGGCGACGGTCTTCCCTCCCGCCGCAAGAGAGGCGGACGCAGGAGCGGCTTCGCCAGGGCGGCACGTCCACGGCCGGCGGGGACGGCAGGGCGTCGTGGAAGGCGCCTGACCGCGCGCCGTCGAGTCGTCGCCGCGGTCGTCGACGCGGTCGTCGTTGCCGTCGTTGCGCGCCGCCGTCGTCGCCTCTGGCCGCGGTCTTCGTGGTCACCGCCTTCGGCGCCGCCGCCGTCGTCGTCGTGGTCTCCGCCGCCGTGGCCGCTGTCGTCGTGCCCGCCGTCGTCGCCGCCGCCGCCGTCGCCGTGGTGGTGGTGGTCGTCGTCGTCGCCTCCGCCGTGGCCGTGGTCGTCGTGGCTGTCGTCGTGCTGGTCGGCGGTGTTGGTGGTGGTGGTGGTGGTGGTGGTGGTGGTGGTCGCCGTCGTCGTCGTCGCCGTGACCGTCGTGGCCGTCGTCGTGCTGGTGGGCTGGGGATGGGGGGGTAGGCGGGGGAGAGGGATGAGGAGCGGATGGGGGATGCGACGGAGAAGGATCGGATGATCGTCAGAGGATGCGGTGGAGGAGAGACGTCAGATGAGGAGGGGGGCTATGGCGACGAGGGGCGCTGGGCACGAGGGGAGAGCGTGCGGAGGGAGGGCGAGGGCGGGGGGGGAGGAGGAAGAGGGGGCGGGAGGAGGGGCAAGACGCGAATGTGAGAGGGGGATGACGGATGGGATGATGAGAAGGATGAAGTAAGGAAGGAGGATAAGGGAGAGAAGGATGTTGATGATGATGATGATGAGGAGGAGGAGGAGGATGTTGTTGATGATGGTGAGGATGATGATGAGAATTATGATGATGATGCTTATTATTATGATGTTGATGATGATGATGATGATGATGATGATGATGATGATGATGATGATGATGATGATGATGATGATGTTGGTGATGATGCTGCTGATGCTGATGATGATGCTGATGATGATGATGATGATGCTGCTGATACCGATCATGATGATTATAACGATGCTGCTGCTGCTGATAATGATGATGATGATGACGATGATGATGTTGTTGCTGATGATCATGATGATGATGACGCTGATGATGATAAGGAGGATGAGGAGGATGAGGAGGTGGAGGGGGAGGAGGAGGAGCGAAGGGGGAGTCCGAGGAGCAGGACGGGGAGCAGGAGGACCAGGAGGAAGAAGAGGAGGGGGAGGAGAAGGGCTAGGAGGAAGGGCTAGGAGGAAGGGACAAGACGCAAAGGATGAGGATGTGGATGTGTACAATGAGAATGATATACCTAGTGATGGGGGGGGTGCTGCTGCTGATGATGCTGATGATGCCGATGATGCTGCTGATGATGCTGGTGATTGTGATGCTGCTGGTGATGTTGATGATGATGCTGTTGCTGTTGCTGTTGCTGATGGTGCTAGTGCTGCTGATGCTGCTGCGTCTGCTGCTGGTGACGATAATGATGATGCTACTGATGATGCTGATGCCGTTGTTGCTGCTGCTGATGATGATGACGATGCCGATGATGATGCTGATGCCGATGATGATGAGGATGCTGGTGATGCTGATGAGGATGATGATGCTGATGAGTATGATGCTGTTGGTGATGATGAGGAGGATGTATATGATGATGAATACGAAAAAGCTGATGACGATGCTGATTATGGTGATGGTGATGATGATAAGGAGGAGGAGGAGGACGACGATGATGATGATAACGACGATGACGATGCGGCTGCTGATGATGATGGGGATGCTGATGATGATGATGCTGATGATGCTGATGCTGGTGATGATGATGATGATGATGATGAGGAGGATGAGGATGAGGATGAGGGTGAGGACGATGATGATGACGATGATGTTGATGATAATGCTGATGATGATGCTGCTGATGATGACGATGCTGATACTCTTGCTGCTGCTGATGATGATGATGCTGGTGATGATGAGGGTGATGTTGATGACGAGGAGGATGAGGACGACGATGATGCTGATGATGATGACGCTGGTGACGATGATGATGCTGATGTTGATTATACTGATGCTGATGATGCTGATGCAGATGCTGCTGCTGCTGATGATGGTGATGTTTATGATGGTGATGTTGATGATGCTGATGCTGATGATGATGATGGTAGTGGTGGTGGTGATGATGATGATGCTGCTGATGCTATTGTTGCTGACGACGATGATGATGCTGCTGATGATGCTGATGCTGGTGCTGATGCTGATGATGATGATGATGATGATGATGCTGCTGATGGATGATGATGATGAGGCTGCTGTTGCTGCTGCTGATGTTGATGATGATGCTGCTGATGATGATGATGCTGCTGATGATGATGATGATGATCACCATCATTGTGGTGGTGGTGATGATGCGGACTACCCGAATAACGCCACTGTAGCCGTCTTGCCATGCGTCGGGCACTGCGGAGGCTGCCTGCTCCTGGCCGCCAGGGCCTGCGCAGGCACGCCGCCTGCGTTCGTCCGTACCGCCCGCCAGTCTGGCACAGCTTCGGCACCGAGGCCCCCTCTCAGAACTGCTTTGGATACCGATGTACTCGCGAAAACGCCAGCACACCCACCAGCCTCGTTCCCAAGAGTGCTCGCGTCGTGACAGAAATCAGGACGCCCGGTTTTGGGCCGATTTGGGCCTTTGGGGGCCCTCACCGGGCCCCAGGGCCCGCCAAACACGACTCAGGATGAAACGCCAGTCCTGGGGAATGAGTCAAGGTTTCCTGGGACCCCGTATTGAACTAATTGGTTCATGGCATGCATGGAGTAGAAGCATTCATGGGGAAATTTGGTGCCTCTGCGACGCAGCAGCCTGGCTCACTCCCCACGCGTGCGATGAGGAGGAGGAGGAGGAGGAGGAGGAGGAGATCGAGCAAGAGGAGGAGGAGGAGAAGATCGAGCAGGAGGAGGAGGAGGAGGAGGAGGAGGAGGGAGGATGAGGATAAGGGTCAGGATGAGGATCAGGATGAGGATCAGGATGAGAATGAGGAGAAGGAGGAGGAGGAGGAAGAGGAGGAGGAGGAGGAGGAGGAGGAGAGTAATGTGGAGGAGGCGGCGGAGGGAGAGGAGGAGAAGGAGGTGGAGGAGAAGGAGGAGGAGGAGACTGAGGAGCAGCAGTCGTAGTCGTAGTCGTAGTCGTAGTCGTAGTCGTAGTCGTAGTCGTAGTCGTAGTCGTAGTCGTAGTAGTAGTAGTAGTAGTAGTAGTAGTAGTAGTAGTAGTAGTAGTAGTATAGTAGTAGTAGTAGTAGTAGTAGTAGTAGTAGTAGTCGTAGTAGTAGTAGTTGAGTAGTAGTAGTAGTAGTAGTAGTAGTAGTAGTAGTAGTAGTAGTCGTAGTAGTAGTTAGTAGTAGTAGAGGAGGAGGAGTAGGAGTAGGGTAGGAGTAGGAGTAGGAGTAGGGAGAGTAGAAAAAGCATGAGGAGTAGGAGTAGGAGTTAGAGTAGGAGTAGGAGTAAAGTAGAAGGAGAAGTAGAAGTAGAAGTAGTATTAGTAGTAGTAGTAGTAGTATAGGTAGTAGTTAGTTAGCAGTTAGTAGTAGTTAGTAAGTAGTAGTAGTAGGATGAGGCGAGTAGTAGAAGTAGTAGAAGTAGGAGTAGGAGTAGGAGGAGGAGTAGGAGTAGAAGTCGAAGTAGAAGTAGAAGTAGAAGTAGAAGTAGAAGTCAGCAGTTAGTAGTAGTATGTCGCAGTAGTAGTAGTAGCAGTAGTAGTAGTAGTAGTAGTAGTAGTAGTAGTATAGTAGTAGTAGTAGCAGTAGCAGTAGTAGTAGTAGTAGTAGTAGTAGTAGTAGTAGTAGTAGTAGTAGTAGTAGTAGTAGTAGTAGTAGTAGTAGTAGTAGTAGTAGTAGTAGTAGTAGTAGTAGTAGTCGTCGTCGGAGTAGAGGAGGAGGAGGAGGGGGAGGAGGGTGGCAGGCGAAGGAGGAAGGGGGAGACTGCAAGCTGCACTCGCCTCCGCTTGGCCCTCCTGGTCTTGCGTAGCTTGGCCAGCGGCGCGGTGCGCTCGGCCTCGCGCGCCTGCCGAATCTGCACCTTCATGCCGTCCAGGTGGTGCCCCGTGGCCCCCTCGAGCTGCTCGGCGCTGTGGCGCTCCAGATTTTGATGCCGTCGGGCTCCCGCGCTGCGGGAGGCCGAGCACCTCGGCGTCGGCTCCCGCCCGCGTGCCCTCGTGCCCTCCGCCGCCCTCGTCGCTCGCGCTGTGGTTGTCCTTGCGGTCGCTCTCCGCTCCCGTCGTCGGGGAACGCGCCTGCGCCGCGCGGCCCCGGCCTGTGCTTGCCCTCGTGGGTGCTCTGGGCCTCGTCTTCGCTGCCGTCAGCACCCGCTCAGGACCTCGGGCCCTTGCGCCATCTTCGCCCCCGCCGGCCAGCTCCGCGTCTCGGCCGGGCTGGCCTGCCGCAGCGCCACTCGCGCCCTCGTGGGCGTCGTTCTCACGGTCCTGCGTCCTGCTGGCATCGCCGCCGCACTCGCGCGTGACCGTCGCCTTCACCATCACGTGTTTCCGGCTTGCCCGTGCTGCCCGCTGGCGCCGTCGCCCTCGTCGATGTGCTCGCCGCTGTCCTCCTCCGCGTTGTCGTTGTAACAGTCCTGGCGCTTGAGCAAGGTCTCCGCCACGCCACCCTGATCTTATCGCCAAGTTTGTGGCCTCCCAAGAAGCCCCCAAGAAACCCAAACCTTGAAGTTCCCTTGGTAAAACGTGCATTTTCAGCATATCCAACTGGGTAGCCTTCACGGCGTTGAAAACCCGTCCACGAGGCCCCCACGAGGCCCCCAGGACTACCCCAAGACGGCCCACGAGGCTCCCAGGAGGCTGCTGGGAGCACCGAACTTTTGCAGGAAAATACCTTCGTTCTGCTTGGTGAGGTTGCGCAGGACGGGGTACGCGAGGTCCACGCGCTCGCCCGACTTAACCATCCGCCTGCTCACGATGCCCTGCGCATTGGCGGCACGCGCCGCCACCGTGAGGCCTTCGAGAGTGGCGCAGAGATTGTCGCCGACGGAAGCTGCCCGCTCATGCGAGCTGCCCGCTCCGCCAGGATTGCCTCCTCCATGGCCAGTGGACCGTGAATCAACGCAACGGACCGGATCGCCTCGCAGCCTTGAGGCAAGCAACGGGTACGAATGAGGATCCGTGATGATGATGTTGATGATGATGGTCATGACGATGTTGATGATGATGATGATGATGATGATGATGATGATGAAGATGATGATGATGATGAAGATGATGATGATGATGATGATGATGATGATGATGATGATGATGATGGCGATGACGATCATGTTAATGATGAAGACGGCGATGACGATTCCGACGAAGATTACGATGACGACGACGATGGTGATGATGATGCTGACCATGCCCAAAAGACGATGATGCTGATGATACCCATGATGATGATGGTGATCATGATTATGAATATGATGCTGCTGATGATGATGGTGATGACGATGATTGTGATGATGGGTCTAACGATGATGATGGTAGCGATGATGGTGATGATGATGATGATGATGATGATGATGATGATGATGATGATGATGATGATGATGATGATGATGATGATGATGATGGCACAGACGACGAGGACGTCGACGAGAAGGAGGAGGAGGACGAGGAGGAAGACGAGGAGTTGGAGCATGGTGCAAGAGGATGGAGAGTGTGATTATGTTGTTGATGATGTTGCTGATGAAGCAGACGAAGCGTGCCCGAAGCGGGCGAAATGTCCCTCCGTAGTGCCCCGCGTGCCCCTTCCCCTGCTCAGGGGTGGTTCTGCTCCGCCAATCCCTGCGTTCGGCGCCCGGGGTGCACCCCCCCTCCGGGCCACAACTGAACTCGGCCAGACAAAATTCGGCCAGTCGCGGAACTGGACCGGCTGACCTTGGCCAGGCTGGACCCGGCCAAGGCCGAGTTCAGCCTGGCCGAGTTCGGTTGGCTGAGTTCCGCCTGGCCGAGTCTCCCCTGGCAGAGTCTTGCCCGTGCTCTCCGCAGCCGCCTGCCATGGGAGGAGCAGGAGGAGGAGGAGGAGGAGGAAGAGGAGGAGGAGGAGGGGCAGTTGTGGGAAATGCAGTCCCGAGACGGAAAGGGGTGGGGGAGGGGCGAGGGCGTGCCGTCGCAGAGGCGGGGGGCGGAGGCGGGAGTAGGGAAGCGGGAGCATTCCGCCAGGTCTCCGACCAGCAGATCGAGCAGTTGGTGCCAGCCGTGCGCGCGCGCGCGGGGCTCATCGTCGTCGTCGTCGTCGCCGCCGCAGCCGCCGTCGCTGCCGCCGCGGCCGCCGCCGCCACCGCCGCCGCCGTCGTCGTCGTCGTCGTCGTTTTTTCTGTTCGAGGGGCAGCAGCAGGGTGCGGAGGGAGGAGGAGGAGGAGGAGGAGGAGGAGGGTAAGGATGATGATGATGATGCTGATGATGTTGATGATGATGATGATGCTGACAATGCTGATGTTGATGATGATGAAGATGACGATGATTTCATGAGGATGAGGAGGAGGTGAGGATGATGAGGATGGCGACGACAACGATGACGATGATGACGACGACGAGGATACTGATGAATTGATTGTTGATGATGATGATGATGCTGATGTTGATGGCGCTGATGATGATGAGGGGAAGGAGGAGGCAAAGTTGATGATGATGTCGACGATGATGATGCTGGTGATGATGTTGATGATGATGCTGCTGCTGATGAAGACGACGACGACGACGACGGTGGCGACGACGATCATGATGACGACGACGAGGGTCATGATGTGGATGATGATGATGGCGAGGGCGACGATGATGATGATGATGCTGCTGATGATGATGATGGTGGTTGTGGTGGTGGTTGTGATGATGTTGCCGCTGCTGCTGCTGCTGCTGATGATGATGATGATGACTTCTTGACCCGAAAGGCCGTCTCGCACCGGACTCTGCTCCAGCCCGTGGGTAGCTTCGCGTGCTTAGCGCTTTCGAGCCATCATGACGACGGAAAACCTTAAACCATGGACTAGCAACTATCGAGGCAATACGTGGCCCAGAGGGCGTTACGGCGATCTGTTTTGTTTGAAGTGTCTGCCAGAGGATGGGGTTACGACGTTTCAGTTGAATTGTCCCCCAGCTCCGCTAACGACTTGTGTGCACCTTACCGTGTCGGCGTCTCCAGAGGCGTCGTCGATCTTCGATCCAGGAATGCCACGGTGCAGAGTTTTTTGGACTTCAAAGCTGAACAATTATGCACCATACCGCGTTGAAGCGGGGCCTGAAGGGAGTTCAACCATTATGTCATTGGTGCCATTGCGGGCACAAAGGCAGGATCATACGATTGCTTTGATGCCTACCCTGAGCAGCTGTCGGGCTTCTAGCAGCAACTGGTGCAGAATTCGACATTCGTTGCCGACGAAAGGACTGTCGCCAATTATGATGGTAATTATATTGATGCTGCTGATGATGACGATCACGGTGACACCAACGACGAAGACAACGACGACGACGATGACGACGACGATGATGATGATGATGATGATGATGACGATGATGATGATGATGATGATGATCATCATGTTGATGATGGGGATGGTGCTGATGATGCGATGATGATGATGATGATGATGATGATGGTGATGATGATGATGATGATGGTGAACATTAAGACGACAACCAAGATGACGACGACGATGGTGATACTGACAACAACGACGACGACGAACATGGCGATGATGATGACGATGATGATGATGATGATAAGCATGAATACGAGGCCGACGGCGATGGTGACACTGACTACGACGACGACATTGCTGGTGTTGATGATGATGATGACGACGGTGACGTTGACGATGCCGATGTCAATAACGATGATGATGTGGCGCTGCCGCCGCCGCTGGCGACAACGATGATGATGATGATGATGACGATGATGCTGATGATGCTGATGATGATGATGACGATGATGATGATGCTGATGATGGTGGTAATGATGATAAGGTGCTAATGCTGCTGCTGATGGGCTGCTGATGGTGATAATGCTGATAACGACGACGACGATGATGATGACGATGATGATGATGCTGCTGATGATGATGACGATGACGATGTTGACGACGATGATGCTAATTATGATGCAGAGACGACGATGACGACGATGACGACGATTATGATTGTCGTGACGGGGAAGGTGGTGGTGAAGGTGCTGATGATAACGGTGATGTTGATGGTGCTGGTGATGGTGAGGGTGGTGACGGAGGTGGTGGTGATGGTGGTGGTGATGGTGATGTTGACGATGAGGCCTCTCTTCAGAAGAGGAACGCCTTGCCCCGCGCGCCCTCTTCCAGCCTCGCGGGCGGCGGGGTGCCCCGGAGGCTCCGGGAGGCTCCGGGGGCCGACCTCGAGCCGACCTCCGCTGAGGGCGGACCCTCCGCGTGCGGCCCGCTGCTGCGCTCGGCTGGCGGCGCGCGCGGGGCGGGTCGGGCGGGGGCGGCGGCCCTCCAAGAAGAGCTCGGGCTCGGGCTCGGGCTCGGGCTCCGCCCGGGGCCAGGGCCTTCGGGGGGGCCTCCTCTTCGAAGCCCCCCCTTGCCTTCGGGGAGGCCTTCCTGGCAGCCCCCGCCCCCCCCCATCCCTTCCCAGAGGCCCCCCTGCCGCCTCGGAGGGCCGCGCGCCCCCGGCCCCACTCCGTCTGGCGCGCCCTCACACCTTTCGGTGGGGGGGGAGTTTCCGCAGCGCACGCTTTCCAGGCACGCGCAAGTCCGCAAGCATCGTATTCCTTCTCATCTTCCTCCTCCTTCTCCTCCTCCCTCCTCCTCCTCCTGCCTCTCTTCCCCCTTCTCCCTCCTCCTCCTCCTCCTCCTCCTCCTCCTCCGCCTCCGGGCCATTTCCCAACGCCCGGCGCTCGAAACGCAGCGCCGACGTCGAACGTGAACGAACGGGGTCGCCCGCAGCCCGGCTCACAGGCAAGCTCCGCACGGGTCCTGCTCTGCAGAGGCTGGGTCTGCTGGAGGCTCAGTGCCTCCTGCACATTGCGGGTCGCGCTCCGCATCCGCGGCCGCCGTCATGACGCCGACGCCGCGGCTCACCTTCGGCACCTACAGGAAGACCGGCCCGCTGCTCGACGTGGCGCTCCGCCAGGCGCTCGGTGAGGCTGGCAACAAAGTCTTTCTCGTGGACACGGCTGCGAAGTACGGCAACCAGGCGGAGGTGGCGACCATCTTGCAGGATTATCCGGGCACGCTGGTGGGGTCGAAAGTGAACCGCGTTGGCCACGTGGTTGCTGACTTGTCCTGGACGCTCCCGCTATTCTACCGATCCCCTCCCAGAGAGTATGAGGTTTGTGACAATGTCCACTATCATTGGCAGCATGGAGGAGGAGAAAGAGGAGGAAGGAGGAGGAGCATTGTTATGATGCGGCGGATGAGGAAGGGGAGAAGAGGATAATTGTGATGCTGATGATGATGATGGTGAATCTGACGAAAATGATGATGATGATGATGATGATGATGATGATGA
>CAUYUJ010010196.1:12679-25179 GCA_963575745.1 Prorocentrum cordatum
CGTTGAACAAAAAGCGAGGAGGCGGCCAGCGCCACCCCCCCCGTGGCCCCGGCCACCCCCCCCGTGGCCGGGGCCCCCCCCCCCGTGGCCGGGGCCACCCCCCCCGTGGCCCCGCTTTCGGGCTCCCTCGGAGGCTCGAGGCCCGAGGCCCGAGGCCAAAGGAGGAGGAGGAAGAGGAGGAGGAGGAGGAGGAGGAGGAGGAGGGGGAGGGGGGCGACGACGACGACGACGACGGCGACCCGGCGGCGCGCCGCCCCTGGCTTCCCGGCGGGGCTCGACACCGTGAGCCGCGTCAGCGCGGTGCTTCGCCCCCCGCCGCCGCCGTCGTCGCCGCTGGTCGTCGTCCCGACCTCTCTTGGCGCGCGTTCTGACAATGGTTCCGCGGCGGATCCAGTCGTGGCGACGAGGGTCCTGGCGGGGGGCCGAAACGCAGGAACGCGCGAAACGCCGCCGCTGCTGTCGCTACCGCTCGGGGGAGGAGGAGGGCGAGGAGGAGGAGGAGGAGGAGGAGGAGGAGGAGGAGGAGGGGCGAGGAGGAGGGAGGGAGGAGGGAGGGAGGAGGACGAGGGAGGGAGGAGGGAGGGAGGAGGAGGGAGGAGGAGGGAGAAGGACACACCTGTGGCCGTATGTCTTCCCAGCGCTCGGTTTTTCGGGATCTCCAGGATCGGATCTGGGGTGCAAAACGGACCCAGGCGGACCCCGATTTTGAGCCGATTTTGCCCTTAACCCCCCTCTCTTGACAGATTTTCGGGGGTTCCAACCAGCTCAGACCCCCGCCCGCCTCCGACTTATTCCTGGCGGAACCGGGTGTAATTCAGTGCCCGCCGGTGCTGACTGAACTGAACGTCAGTCAGGAGGCAATTCTGACAACACATTTCAAACCGCCCAGGCGACGCAACCGCAACCGCAACCGCAACCGGAGGACACGTTTCAACCCGCCCGCGGGCGCGCGCAACCGCAACCGCAACCGCAACCTGGGGGCACATTTCAACCCGCCCGCGGGCGCGCGCAACCGAAGCCGGAACTGCAGTAGCAACCTCCCTCCTCCTCCTCCTCCCTCCTCCCTCCTCCTCCATCCTCCTTCCCCCTCCCTCCTCCTCCTCTCCCTCCCTCCTCCCTCCTCCTCCCTCCTCCTCCCCCCTCCTTCCCCCTCCCTCCTCCTCCTCCTCCCTCCCTCCTCCCTCCCCCTCCATCCTCCCTCCCTCCCGCCCCCTCCCTCCTCCTCATCTCCTTCCTCCTCTTTTCTCCTCCCCCTCATCCTCCCTTCCCCCTCCCCCTCCTCCTCCCTCCTCCCCACCTCGCCTCCTCCGCCAGGGGACTCGGCTAAAGCAGCCCTGGCAAAATCAGGCCATCTTGTGCACTTGGGCATTCCTGGGTGGGGTGCCTTCCTCGTCGGGCCGCCCTGAGCCTCGGCTTCCGAGGGAGCCTCCGAGGGAGCCCCGAGGGGCCCGAAAGGGGGGGGCCGGCCACGGGGGGGGGGGGCCCGGCCACGGGGGGGGCGGCCCCGGCACGGGGGGCGGCCCCCGGCCACGGCGGGGGGGGCCCGGCCACGGGGGGGTGGCCCCGCCCACGGGGTGGGTGGCCTCGACCCCCTCCTTCCTCCCTCATACTCCTCATCCTTCTTTCCTCCTCCTCCCCTCTCCTCCCTCCCTCCCCCCCCCTCCTCCGCCAGGGGATTCGGCCAACGCCGTGGGGGGCCACGGGGAGGGGGGGGCCCGGCCATGGGGGGGGGGCCGGGGACACGGGGGGGGTGGCCCCGGCCACGGGGGGGGTCCCCGGCCACGGGGGGGGTGGCGGGTGGACTGCTTGTGGGGTGGTTCCCGCGGGAACCCGGGTACCCCGGAGGCGGCCCCCTGCCCTCGCGCGGGGGGGCCGCCGATGGGGCCCGCCCTCCCGCGGTCCGCCGCGCGCCCGACCCCTCCCCGCCCCCTCCCGGTCGTCGTCGTCGTCGTCGTCGTCGTCGTCGCCGCCGCCGCCGCCGCCGTCGTCGTCGCCGTCGCCGTCGCCGTCGCCGTCGCCGTCGTTCCTTGCGTCGCGCGCGCCGCCCGCCAGGTGCCATCGACGGCGCCGTCGCCAGGGGAGGAGGAGGAGGAGGAGGAGGAGGCAGAGGAGGAGGCGGAGGAGGAGGAAGGACGGAGGAGGAGGAGGAGGAGGAGGAGGAAGGGAGGAGGAGGAGGTAGGACGGAGGAGGGAGCGGAGGAGGAGGAGGAGGAGGAAGAAGGAGGGAGGAGGCGGAGGAGGAGGAAGAGGACCCCGAGGGTCTTCGAGGGTTCCGCGGGTCTCCAAGGGGTCCGAGGGTGTCCAGGGGTTTGCCTGGGGGGCCGGTTCGGTTCCAGCCGGTTCGGTTTGGGCGCCCGGGCCGGTTTCGCCTCGCCAGTTCGGTTCGACGCGGCCGGTCCGGTTCTGACCGGTTCGGTTTGGAGTCCGGTTCGCGCGGTTCGGTTCGTTCGGCCGCCGGTTCCCGGTTACCAGTTCGGTTCAGACCTTTCCTGCTATCATAGTCGGTCCTTTCCCGAACAATGCCTGCACTCGATGTAGACGTCTCTTGGCGGTCCGTCCGCTTTGGGGCCCTCTCTTGGCCTTTGAGGACCCTGGGCTCGGGGCCCCCTTGGGAATTGAAGCCCTCAGTACTCAGTAGTGATTGATTCTGAGCGCTTCGCGCATCCCCACCAGCCCATCCAGGAGCGATGCCCCGGGGAGCTGCTCGTATCGTAGGAGCGTGGCACCATGTGGCCACCACGGGGAGCCTCAGCGAACCAGGAGTCTCAGTGAACCAGATGCCTCTTGGATGCCTCTCGGTTTCGTGTTGGATGTCTCCTGGACGGAGAGGAGGGCCCTTGGTGGCCCCTTGGAACGTCTTGGGGGCCTCTTGGGAGCTCCTGGGGGCGTCTTGGGGCCTCCTTGGGCCCCTCTTGGGGGCCTCTGTGGTCCCTCTTGGGGGGCCTCTTGGGGGCCGTCTTGGGGCCTTTTTGGGACCGCCTTCGGGGGCTTCGGAGGCCCTCTTGGGGCCATCTTGGACGACAGTTACCAACGAAAGGGGGATGTCCTTAATTAGCGCTGCCCCTCTAGAGCCCCTAAGATCACATTTTGGGGCTCTCTTGGGGCGCTATTAAGCGCTCTTGCGGCAGTATTGGGGCCCTCGTTGGCCCCTTTTGGGTCTCTCCTGGGCCCTTTTGATATCATCTTCAGGCCTCCGAGGGCCATCGGAGGCGAACGGGCGCGAAGGCCACGATCATTGATTGTCCTTAGGTTTTGGATGGGGTTTGGCTTCGTGGGGGCGTATCGAGGAGGCTCCGTGGCCACTTGGACCCGTCCTGCAGCGGTCTTGGGGCGTTTTGGAGGCATTTCGGAGGCCATCTCGAGCCATCTTGTATCTGTCGCGTCAAGTCGTTTTGGAGGGCGATCTTGGGCAATCTTGGACGCCCCCCTGCAGACCCAGGGAGAGGGGGCTGCACCACCTACATCCTGAAGGGCTTGTGGGATTCTGGACGCTTCGCGCACGTATCCCCACCAGCCCATCCAGAATCGATGCCCAGGCGAGTTGCGTTGATCAAGAAAGTGTAGGAGCAAGCAGTGGAGCACATAGGAGGGGCACGATCAGCTGAGCAGACCCAGGAATCAACCATAACTGCCGTCTCAGACCTTTCGATATGGGAGCCCCTTGGCAGCTCACTCACTCCATCCTGGGGCCCTCTTGGGGTCGCGTTGGAGGCCTTCGAGGCTCTCGTGGGGCCCTCGTGGAGCCCTCTTTGGGTCCTTTCGGGAGCCTCTTGGGGCCATCCTGGAGGGCATCGATCAAATAAGGGAGGGCCCCCCTAGCAGCGCCGACCCTCTAGAGCCCAACACATCGCATTCTAGGGCCCTCCTGGGGTGTTCCTGAGGCCGTCTCGGAGCTTGGAGCCCTCTTGGGCCCTCTTAGAGCTCTCCTTGGTCATCTTGGAACCATCTTGAGGCCTCAAGCCCCCATGGGAAACGAAACGACAAGAAGACACGAATCACAATATGTTTCCTTGGGTTTTGGAAGGAGTGTGACGGCTTGGGGGCATGCTTGTGAGGCTCCATGGACACTCGGGGCCGTCTTGGCGGGATCTTGGGGCTGTTCCATCTTAGATGTCATCGTGAGCCTTCTTAGGCATCTTGGGGCGATCTTGGGCCATCTTGGGCCATTTTGGACGCTACAACGTTTCGGGCCCCCCTACGTCCAAGACCCAGGGGGAAGGGGAAGGGGAGGGTTGGAAGAAGAAGCGTGCTGGACCACCTCCGCTCAGAGGGCTAGTGGGATTTCGGGGTGTTCCTGGGAGCCTCCTCGAGTCTTCCTGAAGGTTTGTAGGAGCCATTCCCCATGCCTCCCCACCCACCAGCCTCGATGTTGGTCCCCCTGGGGGCGGAACCAGGGAAACAAAAGGGTACCAAAAACCGCTACTCCCCGGACATCTCTCGGGTTACTTTCTGATCAGAGTTTCGAAGCGAATCCAGCGGTGGCGATGAGGGCCTCTCGGGAGGCCCAAATCCGGGAAAACGGGCGACAGGTAGCGGTATGGGTACTTGTTCCTCCTCCGAGGAACAGGAGGAGGGTCGGGCGAAGAGAACTATGCACATGCACCGGTCCTGGTAAGGCCCATCTTTGACCCAGGATCGGTGCATATGCCTTCCTGGCCAAGGTAGGAGGGCGTATGCACCGATCCTGGGCTCAGGATGGGCCTGGCCAGAATCGGTGCATGTGCATAGTTCTTTTTCCTCTAGAGGGGCACGGCCAACCATCTCACGCACCGAATCACCTCCAGCAAGCGGAGGTCGCCGGATCAGACATCGAGTCGCTCTTCCCCACCTCGCTGCACCGCGTGCTGCTGCACCGCCCGATGCCGTTGGCGGACTGGAGGGTCTTGGAGGCCGCCAGGGCCGCGGGCCGCGTGGCCGAAATCGGCGTCTGCAACTACTCTGCCGAGAAGCTCCAGGAGCTTCTCGCGCACTGCGACCTGAAGCCAGACGTGGTGCAGAACGAGCTGCACCCGTGCATCCATACCCCAGTCCCCGACATCTGCAGGCAGCACGGTATCCGCTTCGAGGCGCACTCCGTGATGTCTGCCAACGGGCACCTGGCTGAGTTTGCGGCCAGGCGGCAGCCGGCCACTGCGGCGCAGGTTGCCATCGCCTTCTGCCTCGCCCGCGGAGCAGACGTGTGCTTCTCGACGGCGAATTTGCAGCACTTGCGCGAGAACTTGGAGCCCCAGTTGCCCTCTTTGTTGTCGTCCGCAGAAGTGGAGGAGCTCTCGACGCTTGCCTTGCGGCATCCCATCCGTCGATACCGCTCCCAGGGCTCTGTCGCCCTCGACGCGGACGAGCTGTACGGCCAGCTTGCAAAAGATATCGCGGACTTCGAGTCGGGCCTGCCCTTCTCCGACCTCTGCGTGCGCGTACCGAAGACCCACCGCGGCACGGGTGGCGAGCTCGCCAAGGCCTTAGCACAGCGCTTCTTCCCCGAGTCCGAGGGCTGCTCCGCCCACCAGAGGTTCGACGGCCTCCTGCACAGGCTGCGCAGGGCGCACGAGGCGCGCCGGGAGGCGGCGCGCGAGGACCTGCGGCGCGCCGCGCCGAAGACCTGCGCCCTGCCGCGGCAGGCGGTCGCCTTCCCGGAGGCGCTGCCCGTGGCCGTCCCCGGCCCGGCGTGCTTTGACGCCTTCCTGCAGGAGCTGAGGGGCCTGCCCACGTCGGGCTGGATCTCCGAGGAGGAACAGGTATACCCATGCCTCCACCCTTCCCTCGTCCTCCCTTGTTGGGCCTCCTCGGAGGCCCTCGTCGCCACCGCTGGGTTCGCCTCGAGAGCCTGGTCAGAACCCACCCCAGGAGAGGTCCGGAGGGTCGCGGTATCGGTACCTTTTGGTCTCCCCAGGATCGGCCACCCTCGGCGCTTCGAGAGGGGCACCCTGTTCCCGGACGGCCGCATGGACCTCTGCAAGCAGGCGATACGGCCGCGCTTCGAGGAGCTGTGCGGCTCGGTGCAGAGGTCGTGCGCCGTGAGGCACTTCCTGCTGGGCAACAACGTCGTCTTCCGCGACGGCACCGTCGAGGAGCTCGCCCTGCGCCTGGCGGCGCTGGAGCGGCTGCTGCGCTCCGACCCACAGATCGAGACGTGGTACCTGGCGGGCAACGCCATCGACGCGGAGCTCTCGGCCCCGATCGCAGAGGCGTTCCTGCTCGCCTCGCGCACGAAGGCCCTGTGGCTGAAGATGAACCCCGTGAAGGCGGGGGCGCGCCACTTCGGCAGACTGGCGGCGCTGCACTCGGGCCTCGAGCTGCTCGACCTCTTCAACACGGGCCTGTGCGACTCGGGCCTGCGCGCCTTCCGCGACGGCCTGGCCGCGCACGGTGGCTCGCGCTCGCTGAAGCACCTCTACCTGTCGGTGACTCAGCTGCCCTGATACGCTCGTTTTGAAACGCAGCACGTACCGTGTGCAACACTTCCGCGTTGACACGCTGCGTGTTGACTCGGCGCGTGTTGGCCCACGTTTGTGCGAATGTATCGCGCCAGACCTACGGTGTGAATCTACGTGTTGAGCTCCGTGTCAACACGCTACGGGCTGCGTGTTGCATATCGGGGCGGCTAAGGTCGGTGAACGACATCACCGACGGCGCATGCGCGGCGGAGGTCGTGCGCCTGCTGCCCTCGCTGGAGTCCCTGTTCCTTGGCGTGAACCTGCTGGGCGACGCCGGCGCCGCTCCCGTGCTCGAGGCTCTGGTCGGCCACCCCTCGCTGCGGCGTCTGGAGTTTGGCTCCAACGGCCTCACCGACGCGTCGCTGCCGCTGCTGCTGAGGGTAGTCTCCAGCGCACCGCTGGTGGCGGCACTGACCCTCGGCTCCTACAAGTCGACGGACTATTTCGGCGGCCGGCACAACGACTTCGTAGACGCAGCAGCACTCGCGCAGATCGCCTCGCATCTGGGCTTCATGAGCTTGAACGGTGGCGTCAACGGCCTCGACTTTGCTTCTTTCGAAGACCATGTCCGTGCACAGGCGCCCGACACGCTGGTTTTCGCCACGCAGCCCGGCAAGTCACTCTGGCTGGGCGACACATCTGTCAGGCGCGGCCTTCAGCACCCAGAGCCGTTCGTGAAGCACATCGAGTCGATTTACCGCAACCAGATGTAATCGCACGTCGGGCGAGTGCGGCGCCGTGGCCGGCGGCCGCCAGAGTGCCTTGCGCAGCACTGCTCGCGCGCCGCTCGCGGATCTAGCGTGTACAGTGGAGTCTTCCCCGAGTGAGTTAAGTGTACAGTGCTCCAGTACGGCGGCAGCCTTGCTCAGCGGATCGCGAAGCGTGCGAGGGCACTGAAACGTTACTTCCGCCTGTCGCCTCGCTGCCAACCGAAGCTGCGAACGAGCGAGAGGTCTGCAGGGCGAGGTTGGACCGCCGACGGTCTTGCGAAGCGACCTATCCCTCGACCCGTTTCTCTCGTGAGCTTCGCCCCGGCGTTTCATCCCGAGCCGGTCTTCGAGGAAGAAAAGCACAGTAAACATAAAAATGTTCGACGCTCCGCGCGGATGTCGCTGTGGCCCCCCCCCCGTGGCGGCGCCTCCAGCGCCGCCCCTGGCGCGCGGAGCGCGCCAGGGAGGGGGGCCCAGCGCGGATCCGAGAACTCCGCGCGGAGTGCCCAGAAGTTTATGTTTTATGCCGCTCTTTCTTCCTCCAGTCTTCGGACGGCCCCCGGGGCCCGGCGAGGGCCTCCCCACGCCGAGAGTGGCGCTTGGCCTCCGCTGCCGTCGTCTCCAGGGCGTCGGAGGTCTGTCCGCGGCGGAGGCTTATCCATAACCACCGCCTGGGGGTTTCCGATTTTCGCGGACCTCCACAGGCGGCGCATCTGCACACACACACATATATATATATATAGATATACACATGTATATATACATATATATACACACACATATATCTTCGTCCCCCCTGGGGCCAAAACGTGTCCATATCATGGTCCATATCCATCGCCCGCTGGGGCACCAGGACGTCGGCCCCCAGGCGGTGGATCTGGATGAGCCCCCGCCTCGCAGTCGGGGGTCGGCCGCCCCGCCCCCGCCAGGTGCTGAGCATGTCGTCGGCGCCTCCCAGCCAGGCTTCCCGCAGGGCCTCCAGCCAGGCCCCGGCCCGCCGCGTGCCGCTGCAAGACGCGCGCCCTCTCCCACAGGGCCGAGGTCAGATCTAAGTCGGGCCTGTCCCTCTACAGGAGGAGTATTCTAAAGTAGTTCAAAAAATGGTCAGGGGACGCTTTTTCCAACTATCTTTGACCATTTGGGAGTTTTGGGGGGGGATTTCTTTTTTTTTTTCGTCCAAATGCTCTGTAGGGGGACAGGCCCGACCTAAGAGTAGATGGGGTCGAGGATCGCTCCGCATCGCCGATGCAACGACGAAGGCTCGATGCGGAGCCCGATTTGCGTCACGTCGACGTCGCCGATGCATCGCCGACATCGACGATGCATCGCCGTTGCATCGCCAATACATCGCCGTTGCATCGCCAATACATCGCCGATGCATCGCCGATGCATCGCCGATGTATCGGCGCTGCGGCGCGATCCTCCGACCCCATCTACTCCGACACCATCTAGGAGGCCTCAACGTAGAGAAGTAAATCACGGAAGCCGTCTTGGATTGAGTGTAGATGGGCGAACGGCGCCCAATAGGGCTCAGTGGCGTCAAATAGCTCCAAGTACCACCCAACAGCGCCAGGTAGCGCCGAACAGCCGTCCAACATGGCCCAATCGCGACCTGTAGCGCCCAATAGCGCCATGTGGGATAGATGCATCATGTCCGCTTTGCGCCCGATTGGACGCGCTATTGGGCGCCACGGGGACGACCAAAAGCTACGGTGAGTTGCTTTCTAACCGAGGCCTCCCACAATCTGCCTTGCTCGAAGCCTGGACTTCCACAGGTCTCGAACCCACCTCTCGTGTGGATCTTGCGTCCTGGGCGGTGCCTCCGAGATCGACGAAAGGAGAGCAGTATAGGCAGAAACAGTCGGGGCTCCGCGCGGATGTCCCGGATTGGCGCTGGCCCCCCCCTGGCGGAGCCTCCGGTCCCGCCCCTGGCGCGCTCGGCGCTACCAGGGTGGGGTTTTGGGGGGGGACCCAGCGCAGATCCAAGAAGCCCGCGCGGCCCTCCGAGAGTTGGTGTTCTTGTGCGGCCTCTCTTCCCACGGAGGCGCGTGCCCTCCCCCAGGGCCGTCGCCTCCCCAGCGCTCTGACGCGTGCGGACCTCGCGCCGTGGGCTCCGCTCTCTACACCGCCGGCGTCGAGCGTGATGCAGCAACTCAAGTGTGACAAACAAGCTCCAGTCTTTGCTGGTCAAAAACTATCACAGTTGACGCACGTTTTTTATGCTTCATCGATGGATTGAAAAAATCAGCACTTGAGCTGAGGTTTTGCCATCACACTTGAGCCGATCGCGCCCGGACGCCGAGGTCGCAGCCAGAGAGGCTCGCTGCCTGCAGCATCGGGGGCCCGCCCGCGCACGAGAGCCCTGGTCTCCCGAGGAGCCTCTCGCAGCGTGGTGCCGCCCGCGGGGCCCCGCCACTGGAGGGGTCCGCCGCTGGGGCGGTCCCGCACGAGGCGTTCGAGGGCTGCACCTGCTGGGAAGCTGATGATGATGCTGGTGATGATGATGGGTTATCACCATCATCACCATCACCATCATCTTCATTATCATCAGCAGCAGCATCAGCATCAGCATCAGCATCAGCATCATCAGCATCAGCATCAGCATCAGCATCATCATCATCATCATCATCATCATCATCATCATCATCATCATCATCATCATCATCGTCGTCATCACCATCGTCACCATCGTCACCATCGTCATCATTCTACTCATCATACTCATTATACGTACCATACGCATCATCAGCATCATAGTCATCATAATCATCAGTAGCATCATCAGAAGCAACAGCAGCACCACCACCATCATCATCATCATAGTCGTACTACTAATCATTATCGTCATCAGCATTGTCTTCATCATCATCAGCAGCAGCATCATCATCATCGTCATCATGGCCATTATCATCATCAGAATCATCCTCATCATCATCATCATCATCATCATCATCCTCATCTTTATCATCGTCACCACCATTCGTCATCATCATCATCATCACCATCATCATAATCATGAAGCATACCCATCATCATCATGTTCAGAATCATCATCGTGCTCATTCGATGCATCATCATTATGATCATCATCCTCATTATCACCATTATCATCATGATCGTCGTCATCATCATCCTCATCATCCTCATCATCATCATCATCATCCTCATCATGATCGTCATGATCATCATCATCAGCATCATCATTATCATCATCTTCATCATCATCGTCATCATCATCATCATCGGGGCACAGATCCAGGCCTCCCACATAAGAGTACCTCGCCGCATCGCCGACGCATCGGCGATGGGGCTCGATGTGGAGCCTGATTTTCTCCACTCCGGCGTGGCCGATGCGTCGCCGGTGCGTCGCCGGTGCGTCGCCAGTGCATCGCCGATGCATCGCCGATGCATCGGCGATGTATCGCTGCGCCCCCACGCTCGCGCTGTGAAATGACGCGCAAGTGCGGATTCTAAAGTCGCTCGCAGCGCACACTGCTGGCGACGCATATGTTGGAGGCCTCCCAAATGGGGCTCGAATAGATCGGGTCGGGGGTGGAAATTTGGGTAATGTAGTCGCTACGCTGCTGTGGAAATGTCAAGCAACTTTGCTCGTCGATGGCTGTGTTTTCGTCGCCGTCGGCTCTTCGTCGTTCTTGACCTTGGGGGACCGTTTCCAGGCCCCAGTACTGCCAGAAACGGATCCAGGATGAACAACTAGCTACCCCAAGGGGAGTCCCTTCGACGATTTTTTGACGCGACCTGCCCGCTGCTGGCACCCTCTAAGAAAGCAGTGCAACTTTTACAGGCCATTGCGGAGCGTTCTCAGAGCGCTCTGGAAGGGCTGTGGCGCCCGATATATATCCTCCAGGTCCGGACCCCCGACGTCGTGATTTCTTCACGACCTCGACCCCCAGAGTTCCGGATTACTTCTCCAGGACCGGTTTCTGACCCTGAGTCGTTTGTTGACGGTTTTCAGGCCCGGTGAGGGCCCCCAGAGGCCAAACATAGCGAAAAACCTCCCTTCTCGTGATTTTTTCACAACGCGAGGGGGTCTGGGGAACCTCCAGATCTCAGAGGTCCCGGACTCGTCCCCGTCCGATCTGATCCCCGTCCTTGCTTCGTCGTGCAAGCGCGGGCGGGAGGCGCAGTATACACCCTAGGCGATGCTTAAGAAACCCTAAGTTTTCGTCCAGAGTCTCGATTATTCTTAACGTTTCAATGTAAATCTCAAGATTTCAATAGAAATGTTTGGTTTTTATTCAAGTTCTGAGACTATGAATTTCTTAACCCATGATTTCTTAAGCATTTCGCAGGGTGTACTCTCACGAGCGAGCGGGCGGGGGGCGCTTCTCTGAAACAAGAGGTACGCGCTCTCCGCGGTTCAAAGCCGGTCCCGGGGAAGAGGCCGAGAGTTCTCCCGGCAACAACGGGCGCGGCCGGGGGAGGAGGAGGAGGAGGAGGAGGAGGAGGAGGAGGAGGAGGAGGAGGAGGAGGAGGAGGAGGAGGAGGAGGAGGGGGAGGGGGAGGGGGGGAGGAGGGGGCCGGCCGCGTCACGGTCCGCGCCCGGCGCCGTCATGGGAATGCTCAGGAGTATAGCTGATGCCTGGACAGCGCCAGCGCGAGTCGTGCCGTGACCACGGGAGGGGGGCAGGGAGGGGGTGGCGGGGCCGATCGCGGGCGGGATCGCGAGTCCCGAAAGACGAGCTCCTTCGCAAGGCGCGCGGCGTGTGGGAAGTCTGGGGGGCAGCGCTGGACGGCGTGGTGCCCCAGGGCCAGCCGGGGTCCCCCGCAGGGGGGCGCAGGCTGCGGCGAGGCTGCCCTTCCCCGCTTGCCAGACCGCCCCAGGAGGTCCCAGGTCCCCGCACATGTCCTGCTGGGGGGTGTACAGTCGGGGCCCTGAAGAAGGAAGCCTTTTCGTTGGGGAGGGGCTCCGTGTTCCTTGATTGCTTCACAGTTTGCCTCGGGTTTTCCTTTGGTTTTCGATGGGGAATCGAGGTTCAACTTGTGGATAGAAGGGGCCTCGTTCCTTATTTAGGGCTCCTTAGGTCAAGGGCCCGACTGTACCCATCGGTCGTTGAAAGAACTTGTTTTTTGGAGTCCCAGATTCCAGTCTTCTACTCTGGGGCGCCTTCCTGCTTCCATGATCGAGTGACTTCACCTTCTCCGCCCTCCTGGGGGGGCAGGCGGGCACCCAATCTGCTTTCCCCTCCTTCTTACTGCATGTGCACGAGGAGAACTATGGAGGAGGAGGGGGGGGAGGAGGAGGCCGAGGAGAAGGAGGAGGAGGCGGAGGAGGGAGAGGTAGGATGGAGGAGGAAGAGGAGGTCGAGGAGGAGGAGGAGGAGGAGGAGGTGCA